>MU855343.1:24247-34267 GCA_033296695.1 Staphylotrichum tortipilum | reverse complement strand
CCCGTGGCATGCCGTGAACGACTGAGCCCTAACGTTAGCTGCCGCGACCATTTCGTATCCCCCGGACGGAATTGTGCGCCACATGGACTGGTTGGCGGTGGCCGGGGTGATGACGAAGTCGAGGATCACCACTGCGGGAGTGTCGTGACAGGCCAGCAGTAGGTTCGCAGACCGATTTCCCAAATCCGGCATAAAGTCCCGAGCGGTGGCTCCGGTGCTCGAGACGGCCACCATACGTGATAGCGTGTCCGGGGGGAGGGGGAGAGGCGTGGCTCTCAAAATCCCCACGGGATCCTTCAGGTCCAGATGCCATCCCAGGTCGAGGGGTCTTGGACTGGCATCCTTGGGCCTTGCAACAGGCTTTACAACGCCTTCAACTCGGTCACGCGAGCGGGGAAGTAGCCAATCCTTCTGTCGCTGGCCACAATTGGGAGGTCTAGAACCCATGAGAGGCATGGACGAGCCAAACTTGATGGCCGAGTCCGAGGGATGCGGTGGCGATGTTCATCACACGGGGAGGGTTCCTGAGCTGGTGACAAGAAACATGCGTGCCGGATATGCGGATGGGTCCAGCTGGGCATATGCAGTCGACGGTGGAACGAAGAGGAGGCGCGTGGCCTCCGAATCTCTCCGTCGCCAGTCCGCGAGCAGTCACAAGGGACGGTCTCTGTGTCCCCCAGCATGACAACGCTTTCTCAAGGACGACTTTTTCGACATGAAGTCCTCGCCCTATGAAGGTAACGATCTCCCCCTGCCTGATCCCTCGAGCGACGGCCAATCCTGACACGCAACCTTGGACTGAAAGCGTTGTTTGTTTGCCACGGGGAAGGGGCTCTCTGTCATATCATTCCCGTCCTTCAGTCAAGCTCCCGAGCGGCAAGCCAGCGGCCCGTGACCACTCGGTAACGGATGGCTGCCACTACATGAGGTGACCTATCATCGGGCCAAACAAAGGCTTGCAGCGCCCAGTCATTGTGGGAACTGGCTGTTTGCGAGCCACTCGATGGAACGTCGTCTTCGCCTCCGACTGGAAGGCGAGCTGTGCTCGGGCGACCTCAAATTCCTGTAGACGGAAACAGGGAGGTTGCAGCAGCGAAGGGTATCAAGGCTTTCGGCTCTCGTACCCTGTTACTTCGCCGAAGGCTTTAGCTGTCTGTGCTCGGTCTGACCGCCAAATCGTCGTCAGCTCGAAGCGCTCGCCCGACTGTTTGTGCCAACCACGTCGCCCGTCCGATCACTGCCAGACCCGTCTGCTTGGATGCCAGGTGCCTGGCCGTCCCCCCCGGTCCCAGTAACACGGCAGGACAGAGAGAATTTTCTGGGTGGTTTGGCTGCCGAGCCGTGGCTCTGCCGTGCGCTGGGTGACGGGATTCGCTGGCTTGAACCCTGTTTGCATCTGTATGTACTCCGTACTCCGTACATACAGACAAGGGACGATGTGGTATCAGGATGCAGCTCCAAGGTAACTATACGCGGGATGCAAGAGAGGGCGGCATGGTGAAATATTGCTTGAAAATTTTTGTGCCCCCTTGCCCGTCTGTCGGTCTCCAAGCAACGTGCCCTGGCGTACCTTGGAGGCCGGCCGTGTCAGTGAAGTCGATTTCGTTTGGGGCAGGGGGGTGTTTTTGTTCAGGAACAGTTTATCCAGAAAACATGGCACTCTCGCCGCATGAAGAACCCACATGGAGAAAAGGGCCTATATCGCATCATCCCGATCGTCCGCATCTCGCGGAAGTCGCTTCCTGCTTCCCCGAGGCCTGCTCTCCCGCTTAACCCGCCCCCAGGGCCGGGGGCGGTTACAACGGAGGTGGGCCGTTTGCGCAAACCCCAGCCTGCGGGACAAAGCGCGTCCCAGCAACCAGTGCGGAGCGTGTCGCGAGAGGGATGATGCGTGTGATGGGCGGCCTGCATGAGGATGGGCGGGATTAACTCTGTTGACGGTTTGGCTTGGCCGGCGATCCGAGCGGTTTCTCGAAAGTTGCAGGTCGCGTCAGAGCCGAGAGTCAGGGTTGCTGGACGGCCTGAGGGGAGGCTTCGATGGAGAGAGGCTGAGACAGCGAGGCAGCCATGTCTTCGATGCAACGCTCCAGGGCAGGACCTGCGGGCGTGTGCAGTAGCACGAACGCCGTGCCAAGTCTGTCTCTCTGAGCCGAACCGAGCGACGACGAGGGCGGCGGGACACGTTGCGGCACCCAAGAAAACATGGAACCGCCACAACAAGCAGTTTTCAACCTACGAACTGCGGCAGCCCAATGCCAGATGCCAAACGCACGGGAGACCAGGACTCTCTGGAGCACTCCATGTTCCAGGGCTGCGGGGAGACCTGCGGCGAGACCTGCGGAGATGACCTGTTCAAATTTAGATATCGGCATGATTTGCGGGGCGAACTGCTTGGCTGCTTGGGGAACCCTTTTGAGGCGGGAATGGCGAGATGGAACTCGGTGGTGAGAGGGAGCAAGGCTTGAGCAAGACTCAGTCTTGCTCAAGGGGACTGTCGTGCCTGACCTGGATAGAGCCAGAGAAAACCCTGCAAACCATTGCCCTGACTCTCATTTTGCCAGGCTTGACCTTCCACAACCAGCAACTTGAACCAAGAACCGCCCTGTGACTCAAATCATTGCAAACCACAAAAAATTGGATCACGTCGACGCTACCACAGAAACATGGAGGTCGGACACGGCCCAAGCAAGCACGAACACCCCCCAGCAGCAGCACCGAGTCCCTCACCCATCTCCCACAGTCGGCACGGCACCCCCACTGACACAGCCGCCTTGGCATGCGCGGGATGCTCCTTGGCGGACGGTTTTCTCTGCCCTGGCAGCCCTGCACTGCACTAAATTTACCGCGGAAGGACAACGAACTGTCCCGTTGAAGCTTTGCTCGCCACCAGCTTAAGGCTTCGGGAGATCGTCATGCCCACCGTCGGCTAGCCGTTTGCATGAGTGCAGACGCATACCTGTATATGTTGTCCCCAGTGCATTTCACATGTTGGCGTACACCCAGAGAGCCCCGAGCATTCGCCAGGCATGCCGGCCTGCCAGGCACGCACCTGTGCTCGACGACGCCAGGGACACCAGGAACATGGTTTCAGGACAAACAGTCAGCCAGACGCGCTAGGGCAAAAATCCAGCGCAAAATCGTCTCTCGGTCAGTGCCTAGTTACCCAGCAAGCACCGCCTTGAGCCAGACAGACAGTGGTGACAGGGAGATGGACAGCACCAGGGATGGCCGGCAACCAAGGCGGCCCTCAGGACCGTGCTCCCATTTTCCGTCCCCCCCTCGTCCCCCCCACAACCCTGCTGGCCGCTGGGGTTCGTGAGACCGGCGAGGCCGGAATTGTGAAAAACCGTTTGAGGGCCAGACAGCCGCCAGCCGCCAACCGAGAACCCGATATCGACAACGCGGCTGGGGAGCGCCAGGGAGGGGAGCGCTGAGGACTTGAGGTACATGCGGAGACACCTTATCATGTCAGTGCATGCAGGCTGAACTCTAACGTTTTGCACCCTGGGCACTGCAGGCAACAGGGCACTTGCAGACTCCCTCGATGCTACCGCGCACACCTATCGCAACTCCACGCATATCACAAAACTCCAGACGATGTCCGAACTCGCCGCTGATCTGCGGCTGCGTTGCGTTGCGTTGCGGGCCGGCCGACAGAGTGGAGTCTTAAGGGGAGGACCCTTCAGACCCCGTCGAGGCCGGGCCTCCTCACCAAGCCCACAAGCCCACACGCTTACGAGCCCACTCCTGGCTTCTCGTCGGCCTCAGGCGCTATTATTGGGCCAGGTTGCCGCGGAGCACAATGTGTGCACAGGTTGCTGTCCATGTAACTCCCTCGGACTCGTGTGGGTCGGTCGAGCCGTCGTTGGCATGGGACTGCTCGTTCATGACTGACCAGATTCGTCAATATCCCCGGAGGCACCTCGCCGACCGATCCATGGATGTTTCAGCGCACGGATCACGGGCTCGCGGGGCACTAGCGGCCAGGACTTTGCGAGGTTTCGGGAAGCCAACCCGAGCCGGGGGCTCAACCCAGCCGCCACCACCGCCCGGCCAGCCAGCCGTTGGTCGTCACGGGACCGCGTAGTCTCGACGTCAGCAAGGGGACTGGCAGGCGCGGACTCAGACGGGCCGCCCAAAAGCCCACCCGACACCACCGGGCACAGCCGGCTCCGGCACGGGAAGAGACAGCTTGCACCGGCGGAGATTCAACACAGATGGCTTCGGCCGACCCTGGTTCCGTAACTGGTTTAGCCGAGCTCACGGCTGGTGGGGGTCTGGCCCTGCTCGCTCAGGGATGGGGCGAGAGCCCACCAACGACTCCAGTTTCTCCAAATCCGCATCCCCACCCCATCAAGATCCCCCGAGGAGGACGCTCCGAACCAGGCACACCTTCAGGCATTCTGGCAGCAGAGGGGCTAGGTCAGGCAACCATTAAGACTCTGCATTCTCAATTCTCCTCCCACAGCTTTTGTGATTCCGTCACGTCTGGGCTCGGGGTTCAAGACCAAACATGGGCTTGCTCCAATCCAAGAGGAGCCGGTGCTGGCTGAAGCTCAACGAACCTCAACAACAATTCCCATCACCAGAACGACCAATGTTTGCGAGTCGTCCAAGCATCAGCAGCAGGCCCGCCAGGCCTCCGCTCCTGAGCCACCATCCCTGCGAGGCGGTTTCGCGTCACAATACTCCGTTCCCCACCCACCACAGCCAGCCGCGCGCCTTGGGGGGATTTCATTTGTGGTCAACGAGAGAGCGCGATTTTGCGAGATTGCCGAAGACTGCCATCGCACGAAAGTACGAGCATGGTCATCCCGGCCGACAAGACCGGACGAGTGATCGCTGGCAAGCTTGGTCTGTGAAGGGATCCCTGGCCTCTGTGGACCGTTGGGCTCAGAGCTCTAATTGACTGGGGACGAGACCAGCTTCGCCAATGGCCATACTCGCCGGCCTCCCCATGTGATTAGAATCGACTGGGGAACCGCCACAAGCAGTCGGCGCCTCCATCACTTGAAGCTCATTGCCAGCGACAGCCGTGCACAAAGGTGTCAGCTGTCCTTGCGGCGGCGGCAGCAGCCTAGCCCCCCATCGACTCGCCGAGTCATGAGGGGCAACGGACGGCCAGAAAGGCGCGCTGGAGGGGGGAAGGCTCTCACGTGGATTCGACAACCAGGTTGCTCCGCAGGCCCTCTCACTGGCGTGGTGGATCATGGGCGCGACTCCGCACAGCCAGTCTCAAGCCCCTCGGCGGTTTGGCGGGGCGCCATGGGTCCAGCGGAGAGAGGCTCGATCTTCATCCCCCAACCCCAACAGCCCACGCCAAAAAGAACACCCGGATGAGGTACCAGAGAACGACCAGCAAACGGTTCAATGAGGTTACAACGAGCAATTCTCTCGGAATGTCTGATTCGCTTGCATGTCGAGGGCAGGGGGGAGAAATTGAAGCGGGCGGCGCATCTGGGGGTAAAAGGCCGTGGGGTCTGCTTCTCTCGTCGAGGATTCCCGCACACCCCCTCCTCCGAGGTGCAACAATACCCAAATGGGGAACCATGCCTAGCCCCAATGGCCTTGGCAACCCATGGGGTTGCATTGCGTAGGGGCACCCCCCTGGAATCCGATTCAGCATCGCTTGGCTTTGCTACACTGACCCGAGTGCGGTTCATCAACCAATCTGCGCAACGCACCTCGTGTATGGACATGGGCCTGCCCTACCTTACCTTACCTACCCGCGTCTCGCCTGTCATCTGGCGTTTCCACAGCACCAGGAAGCTGCGCATCAAAAGAGGTACTTGAGCGGCCAAAGCCAGGGCGACGTACGGGGGTACGGGGGGTTACGGGCTGCACCCCTAAGATTGCGTCTTCCTCTGGCCGGACTTGTCTGGAGCGTTGTCCATCCATGCACAAGGCAGGCCTGGCGGCGGCCCGCGGCCGACGTCCTGTACTTTCAAGGTACCGCCCGCCGTCTTTCCTTTCCCTCTCTCGAACTGGCAGCTGTCTGCCCTCGGGGGGCCAGCCTCGCGTCGCCATTCGTTGCTTCGTCAGTCTCGTTTTCCACTGCCACATCCGCCGTGCCCTGCTGTTAAGTAACAGTCTCCAAAAATGCGTGGCCTGTCCCCGTCCCCGTCCCCGTCTCCATCTGCGTCTCCTCGCCTCGCTTGCTTGCCCTCCACCTCCCCTGGCCTATATATCCCGGCATCCCTCCCGAGTCTAGACCCCTAAAGAGTCAGCTCTGCCGCCGCCACCTCTTCTTCCATTTTCTGTTATTGTTTCCTTTTTGTCATTGTTGAGCAGGGAAGAGGCCAATCGGTCCTTGCAATGGCTTTGTTTTCTTGACCTCCTTGCCGTCTGGTCGTGTACATCATCCCTTGGCATCCTCCATCCGCACCCCTCGACGACACGTCTTCTTCCCCCACCAGCCGTGTCGACTGGAGGAGCCTAGCCAGTCGTTTTCCCTTTACACTCCCGCCGTCCTCTCCAACTCGGCAGGACCTTCACTCCTCGGGAGCTACTGGCTCACCTCGCGACTGCTGCTGTCTGGCGCCGTGTCCGATGCGGAAGAGCTCTCGTGCCCGATTCCCTCGGCCAAGCAGGCGTGCCCCTCACTCGCGACCTCCTGACGGCCCGACCCAGTCTCGATTCCCATGCTACGGCCGTGCCGTCTCTCGCTTTTCATCCGACCCGGCCTGGCCCGAACAAACGCCATAACCGGCACGTCGAATCCTCGACCTGATCACTCACCCTTCCGCTTCTTTCTCCCATCCGTCTGGAAATTCGGTCACGAGTCCTCGCTGAGACGCGGGAGTCAAAGCGGAGGATCTCTACGAACCGTCGTCCGTCCTTGAGGCTGCCACCACCACCACCACCACCACCACCACCATCACCATCATCACTCAACAGCCTCCCTTTCGCCTGTTGTTCCGCTTCAGCATGCCTGCATTAATGGATATTGTAATTCCGAGACTGGACTTTCTCTGGTCCACGAGGTTCTGGATCGTGTGCCATGTCATCCTCTGGTATGGTTATTTTGCCCGGCCTTGGCGTGCGCATCGACGTCCTCGCACTTGCGCCGCCCCGCTCATTATTATTCGGCTTTGAGAGGTAGCTAACCGGCTACTCTAGGCTGCATCGCTATGTGCGACTGATTGTCCACTGCATCAGCCATTGGACATACAAGTCCAAGGTGCCAAACTGGGAGAAGCCGAGGTACACTCCGGACGATGTGACGGTGGTTATCCCCACCATCCACAACCGCCCAGAGGAGCTCCGGCCGTCACTCGAGAGCATTCTAGCCTGCAAACCATCCAAGCTGGTGCTCGTGACCACCTGGAACAAGCACGAGGCGCTGAGCCGGGTGGCTGCGAACCTCCGGATGCCGGACTCGGCCAACCCCGTCGAGATCGAAGTCCTCCATGTCGACAAGGCGAACAAGCGCCTGCAGGTCTGCAAGGCGCTGGAAGACGACCACGTCAAGACGGCCATTACGGTCATGGCCGACGACGACGTGGAGTGGCCATCCACCCTGATGCCGTGGCTGCTCGCGCCATTCGAGGACGATCGGATGGGCGGGGTTGGAACGTGCCAGAGAGTGAAGCGCGTTTTCGACGGAGACGTCATGACGCGCGTTTTCAACTGGCTGGGAGCTGCCTATATCGAGCGGCGCAACTTTGAGATCTCGGCGACGCACAACATCGACGGCGGGACATCTTGCATGTCCGGGCGCACAGGCGCCTACCGGACCGAGATCCTCAAGAGCTACAGTTTTATGGCAAACTTCAAGAACGAGAAATGGGGACGGTACATCCTCAACGCCGACGACGACAACTGCGTGACGCGGTGGTTGGTGGCTCACCGCTGGAAGACTTGGATTCAGTACGAGCGCGAGTGCGAGATCGAGACGACGCTCGAGAACAGCACAAAGTTCCTCTACCAGTGCTCCCGCTGGGCAAGAAGCAACTGGAGGAGCAACTGGACCAGCCTGGTGCACGAGCGGCATGTGATCACGTAAGTCACCCAGGCGGGGGACTGGCGCCCCTCATTGGTCGGTGGGCGACCGTTTTGACTGACATTCCGCTGCAGACAACAACCTTGGTGCACCTACGCGCTGCATTTTGCGACGTTCACCTCGCTGGCCTTCTTGTTCGACCCTCTCTTGCTCTTCTCGTGCTGGTGGGGTACGGAGAACTGGGAGCCCAGGAACCGGTACATCCTGCTGGGAGCCGAGCTGGTGTTCATGTTTTGCTTTACCAAAGTAGTCAAACTGGTTGGGCTGTTTCGCAGAAACCCGAGTGACATCATGTTCCTGCCGGTGTCCATCCTGTTTGGCTACTTTCATGGCTTGATCAAGCTGTGGGCGCTTTTCACGCTCAAAGAGGTATTTTTTTACGAGCCCCCCTTCACCCTCGAAATTTCGGATGCTGACGGGAGAACAGACGTCTTGGGGAAGCCGTGAGGATGGTGACGAACACAACACCTTCCGCCTGCAGGAGAAGCCGCGCCAAAGCCAGAGCATGGCGACGCCCCTCGGACCGGATCTGCCAAAGTCGATGCGATATCATGGATTCTCGCAGGTTCGCCGCGTGATCTTGTCATCATCGTCGAAGCAGGAATTCCTTGGGTGCAGCATTGCAGTGGGGGTCCCTTACCCGAACCCCGCCAAGCGACCAATACAATATCCAGACTCTTGAGAGAGCGCACCACCAACAACAGCAGGCGATGCAAGCGCCAGCAGCACGCCGGCAACACAACAACAGCACACCGACAGGTGACCAAAATACGGGCCAGTGACGGCATCCGACAGGAATCCGTCCAAACCGGCCCGTCTCAACGAAAAATGATGATTCACGGCTGAATGACACAGATCTATTTGGGCCCTTCACAGCACGGCGGCGGCGCATAGGGTCGGGGTTAAACAGGACTCGGCCCGTGGGATTGATCTGGGGAAATTGGGTCACCCATTTTGGGGAAAACAAAAGTTTTGTCTTTGCTTCTCTTGGCTTCAAACCCTCGGGATGAGGGGGCTCAGCGGCTGTCCCGCCGAGCTGGATCCCCGGTATCCAAACCTTAATGGTATTGGCAATCACTGGATGGAGGAACGGGGCGGGAACACCGGAACGGCATGGGTCACGGGCACGGTCGGGCTGGGGAAACGGAGCACCAAGTACGGCTTTCTCTCCTCTCTGGGTGGGCGGAAACTCAAAAATGGCATTGGAGGTGGGGGGGGGGGGACAGGGAGGGCAGGAAGGACAAAGCATCAACTACCTGGGGTAATACTTGGGCGGCCGAGTCGAGTGCGAGGAAGCAAGAAAAACAAGACGCATTAGAGCAGGTCCCGTAGAGGTAGACTAGACTGACGGAGATGCCCTCACCAAAACAACAAGATGGCGCAGACAGACGTTTTTTTGTCAAGCTGACCACCTCGAAAACCAGGTTTTCTCCCTCCTTTGCTGCAGATGACCAGACTAGACCAGAACAAACCACCCCCTTGTTCATCCTTTTCCTCCGGAAGCACACAGACAGTAAGCCGACGATGAGGAGGAGACGGACCAATTAGGCGCGGGGAGACATCCCAATCGGGCGAGCAGAGGCAGATCCCTTCCGTTGCCAGCCCAAGGGGAGCGTAGCACAACAGACCAATGCACGCCATCGTGCGTCTTTGGCCCCCCCTGCGATCGTTGCCGCCGCCGCCCCTGTGTGGAGGAGGGCGATGGGCTCTTGGCTAAATAAGGGGCAGCGGCGGCGGCGGCGGTGGCCGGGGTCCTTGGGCGGGTGACATGACATTGTTTGGTTGGTCCCTGGGAGGGAGGACGGAATTCCGGGGAGGGGGAGGATATGTCATGCCCCAGAGGTGCGTTGGCCCAGGGGTACTGGAGATGGATGGATCGGGGGCTGGAGGGAGGGTTCAAGGGCAGGCGTTGTGGTCCCGGGCTGGCGTGGTTCTTTCAGGGTCAGGGGGGTAGAGTACTTGTTAGGGGGGGGGGGGGGGGGGGGGGGGGGACGGTGGGAGGTGGGACGAACGTTTGT
>MU855343.1:0-24237 GCA_033296695.1 Staphylotrichum tortipilum | reverse complement strand
TTCCCGTCTCTTGGCTGGCGAGCGAGACATGCCTCGCCGTAGGAGCCGGCAGCTGGCTGAGGTTCACACACGCCTCGGCTGTCCTTCGCGCCACCTCTCCCCCCCTCCCCTCCCCCCTTCTCCCCCATCGCGATCCTAGCCAGGATTTGACCTGGCCTTAGCAGCATGGTGAGGGCCGCAGTGCCGCAGTGCCTGGGAGTTGACAGGATGGCTGTAGACATGGCATTCAGCACAGTCACACCGCGGAGAGTGACACAGCCCTGCTGTCGAGAGTTCTCGAAGCACACTCCCTCCCCTCTCCTATTCTTTCCCCTCCCCCTGCCCTCCCACGTTTTCCACCCTCCCCCCGGTCCATTCCTGCAGATGTGTCAAGCAGCAACCAAACATTCCGTGACGGGCCTCGCACATGAACTATATCTGGGCGTGTTCGTCTACGCGATTGGCTGCCCCACGCCCGGAGGGAGGGGAAGGGGGGGACCCCCTGATGTGCAAATAGCGTGGTACGGTACAAGGGGGAGGGGGGGAAGCAGCAATTGCTTGATGCGGTCATGTCAGCACAGGGTTTGGTTGTGCGAGCCAGAGCCTCGATAGCTGGGCCTGAACGGGTTTGGGCTTGGCCAAGTTGAGATAGGGACTGCCATCCATTCATGAAAAGTGCTCCGCTGAGAGGGGGGCGTACGTCACTCTCCCAACGGTCTCACTCATCAAGGCGCCAACAAAGCTTGCTCCGGCGCCCCGCGAGTGATTGGCCCGAAGCCCGAGCGAGAAAGACATCCACCCACCAACAAAACACATGTCAGAGATACTTAGAACCGCTTGCCGTTGGCAATTCGTAGCCCGCCGTCAAATGCACAACCACCAACAAGGACACCCCATCATCCAGGGCCAGGGGTTTCCAGCCCCCCTCTCACTCCACCATGCACGGCATGCTGCAGGCCAAGTCCCCACTGCTTTTGGTGTCGGCCGTTTTGCTCTCGTCATGGGCTAGTGCCCCCGCGCCGGGGGGGGGGCAGTTGGCGGCTGTCCCTTTTGAGTTTCCTCTTGCGACGACGGCCAAGAGCCTTGAAGGGACGGTTTGCCGCTTGCTCCACTCCTGGTTCTACAAGGCAAGACATTCATGGAAACCGAGTGACGAAAGGGGCATCGGAGGACGATAATCGCGGCTGGGGATGTTCATTCAGAACGGGAGGACTGTGTATGCTACCAGTCATTGCCGCATGTACGAGCGTGTATATCACGAGCAGTCGAAGGTGATGGATGCTGACCGGCAGTCCTCGGCTCGGCTCGGCTCAGGGCATCATCATCATCAGCTCGACAGCCTCGCCATGCTAAGAATAACAGAACTGTCCCATCCGAGACTTGACATCGACGACGAAGTAATTACCCACTTGGGCCAGGCATGAGACACTCCTTGCACGCGACACCACCACCACCACAAGCCTAGCCAGCCGTTTCGGGCAACCGCCTGATTCATCCACACCCTCCTCTCCAGAGATGGATGAATGAATGAATGGATGGATGGATGCCACCACTCACCACTCCCTCACCACTCCATCCACACACACACACACACGCACACACACACACACACATAAGACGCACAAGCAAGGACAGGCCCTCCAAACCCCCAAACCCCCATCCCTCCCCTCCTCCCAAATCGTCAATCTGCATTCGATCCAGGCGCCGCTAACCAGACCAAAACCAAACCTTCACTTGTCCTGGCGATGGGATGTGTCCTGCATCCAAAAAGTCCGCAGTTAACCCACTAAAATAGCCCCATGCACGACCAGAGCGCGCCAGCGCCAGCACAGGATTGAGCCGCCCGATCCCTGCCGCCCTTCCCTTCCCCCCTTGGCTGGCGCTGGTGGGGTTGGTTGGCTGACTGGGGATACCCTCGCGGGGTGGCCTCCGACAATGGAAGGGGGGGGGGGTGTGGGCGATCAACCACCCCTCCTCCAAATGCTAGCGGGTGGGTCCCAGCAAATGCAGGTCCGATCGGAAGCGGTTAGGGTGGACAGAGTGGTGGAGGGAGGGGTAGCAGGAGACGACGGTGGGTGTGGGGAAGGGAGGGGAGGGTGCACGCATGGTTATGCAAGTGGTGCAGCATCTGGCTGTGGGTTTGATGCGATGCAGCGTGCAGATGTGAGGGGGTGGAAATGGACGCGGGATGGGGGGGGGGGGAGGAGTAGTTGTGAGGGGGTTTTTGCTTTCCCTCGCGGGTTGGTCTTGGTTGGGGAGATCATCTTGGTTTCTCGCGCGCGTGTGGGAGCAAAAGGGATTACAACCCCTCGCCGTTGAGGAAGGGCCATCGTCACACCACCACACTCTGAAATGACCTCGAGGAGGCTGTGCTCTGGACTGGATGCTCCCCCCAGATTTGCAGATCGGGCCTAGCAGCGGGCAGTGGTACCTAGCATTTGGCTGGCTTGGACGCATGTGCTCGCGGTCAGCAGCCTCGCCCTCAGGTGTGCCGACCATTCAGGAATTGCCCTCGGTCTGGATGGATGACGGGCATTGCGCTTGTTTGAATGAGGGAAGGGAGGGGGCCACAACAAGGATCGTGGGCTAACCGCTAGCTGAGGCCAAGAGGGGGGAAGCCAGAGCTAACTCCACCGTATCTAGGCGCGCTGCGGAGATATCGCGGCCATGATGGGAAGGGAATCGCGCGCGTCAAAGGGGGATGGGGGATGTACCAGGGAGGTATTGAGGTGTATCGTGCACCATTGCCTGTTTGGTTTGGGAGGGGGAGGGCGAGACGCCGAGGTGCGCGTGTGGGTGTGGACGACTCCATTGTCTGACCTCCGTTCGAGAGGGAGGGAGCCCACGTTGTTGCAAGCTCTCTCTCAATTCCTTTTTTTTTTTTTGCTCTCGACTCTCTCTCGCTCGCTCTGCCCTGCAGCCATGCCACGCCACGCCATGCCATTGCATCTCGACTATGTACCTCATATGCCGGAAGTCGCACCCGCGCAACCAGGCTCTCCCTTTGGTGCTCTGCAGTGCCACCTCACCTTCCTGCGTACTCCCCTCCCTCAACAGCAACACGCAGGCAGGCCGTGCCGTGGTATCATTGACGCGGCAAGCGAGCGAATGCACGCCCACGCTCGCTTGCCTTTTAGAACGTACGGAAGATATACTGAAGCGTCGATGGCCCCCCCTTTCCCCCGCGGCAGATGGCGGGGGTTTAGGTGAGCGATTCGTCAACACGGGGGTTGGGACGTGGAAGTTGCATGCGAAGGCGGCACGGCTTGGGTGCCGCGGAGAAGCTAACGCAGGGAGATGGGGAGGGAGGAGGGAAAAGGGTGGAGGGAGGGATGCAATACAACCTCATCCCCTCTCCTTTCTGGTGTGTGTATGTATGTGTGTGTGTGTTGTTGCAGCATGCAGCAGGCGCGGTTTGGGATGGGGTGGGTGGTGGTGGTGGTGGTGGTGGTGGTTTGCCTGGGCCGCGATTTGCGATGTCGGCATCAGAGAGGCCCGATGCTGCAGCGTGGAGGGGTATTGGTCTGCAACCGGCAGCCCATTACACAACATCGGCGACCTCGTTTGGGGGGACACAAAGGCTTTCTCGACACGATAGGGGAGGCGAGTGGTTGGGGCGCGGTTGGAAAAGAAGCCTTCGGGCATGCAAGACGTGCCCAACTGGGTGATGGAGCACCGCTCTCCTGATAGCTATCCGTGGCTGGCTGTCTTGCAGCACGCATGTCTTGTGTGGCACACGATAACGCGATCGGCGTTCGAGGCCGCATCTGGGCACCGAGACGCGGAATCGGTGGCGTCGGGTGGCTGTCTTCTTGGTGGCTTGCCATGCGAGGGCGTCGACAGTGGGATGGCATTTCCCGAGGCGGCGTTTCAGCACAGCCAATGAACACACCACCAGCACGGAAGAAGCCAGTGGGATGACGGGCCGGCAGTTGTTTCTCTCTGGGGTCTTCTCGTGCCGCGACGTCAGTCGTGGAAGAAAGTGAGCCATCACAAATGTTAACGCGGCTATGATTGGCGTGGCGGCAACCACGGGTCGTGGATGGGCGGCGCGGCGGGAGTGACGGGCAGACAGAAAAAAAAAGCAAAAAGTCGTCCGCGAAGCGAAGAAGCTTAATGGGACGTGACGCCAAGCCCCCATGGGGTAAAACTGACTGCCAACAACCCCACGTTTTCTTCTCTCTTTGGGCTTGCCACCCACAACCTCCGCAGTGCGCTATTGACTCGATTGCAGCGGCAGATATCGATGTGAGGGGAAGACGTGGGAAGAGCTGCGCCGGGCTGGGGCGAAGGGGGGGGGGGTGATTATCGAATTGTTGCGCGCAAAATACGAATGTTGGGGATGAGAAGGGGGACGGGACGGCGACGAGATGTGTCTTGTTCGGGGAAAAGAGTGCCGGGCCTGCGCCGCCGTAGCACATACGCATAGGGGGAGGGGATGTGCATCTGGGGATTGGGACTCGGGGCCATGGCGTTTTCCTCTCTCTCTCTCAAACGCGGGACTGGGTGGTGGTGAGCAATTCGATTGGGTTGCTTGCTGCTGTGCTGCTGTGCGGCACGCGCAGCATGCACTCCGTTTGGCTTGGGAATCTGTCGTGCCCTCCCCCCTCGTCCGAACCCGGCAGGCAGGCAAGCGTAGGTTACCCCCTTCGGGTTTGGTGTTGTGCTGTCACATCTCTGATTCCATCTGCTGAGGGGAGCTCAGGAGAGGTCAGACGAGGGGCTGGTCTGGAACGTGGGCGACGTGTGCTCAGTCAGGGCCTGGAATCGAGCACCTGTCCATCATTCAGCAGCTTCCCTCGGCAACTCAGCCCGAGGTTCCGCTTCGGACCGGAGAAAAAAGCAATTAGCTTTTTTTTCTTTTTGATCCGGCTTGCTTGCTGGGGGCCCCAGGTCAAACGGCTGGTTGGCTGTTGGCACAACGCAAGAATGGCGAGCTGGGGTGGTGGTTGAAACGAAACAGTGAAACGAAACAGAATCAGAATTCGGTTTAGTGGAGTTGAGTTGCCGATTTACCCAACTTGGCAATCGCCGACTGGCTGACATAATCGGCTTGCATGCATCCAACGCTGCAGATGACGGCAACTCTTGCTTCCTGTTCTTTTTCGTCCTGCCATCGAGTGCCCCCATCCACGCTCTGCTTTCTGTCTCTCCCTTACCGTCCGCTCCGGGAATATCACACCTCTTGCGTAAACCCCGTCCTGCTATTGTCCAAATGCACTCACTCACCCACTAGATGCCTGCATCATGCACGAAATGCCTCCAACACCCTCCCCAATCAAGCGCCAATTATCAACCATCCCTGACCACCAACACACCACAACCAAACACCGCGCATCGGTGGACCCCGAACCAACTAACTATTAGCTCTTGCATAGCGCCGCGATTGCCCTCGTTTCGCTCCCGCGTGCGGACAACGGAGGATGCATGGGGATGGACGCGAGACTGGGGGTGGTTGATTGGACGGGTACTGGAGGCGAGAAGGCACGCCCACCACTTACCACTCACACCACTTCAAGACACCGCACCATGCTGCATTGCATGACGGATTTTTTTTTGTGCGTGTCTTGCAGAAATGCAGGACCCCTTTTTGGGGTTGGCTTGAAGTCTTTTCCGCAGTATACCGATTGTGTTCTCACTGCGTGTCTGCGTGCGTTGCGTGCGTGTTGACCTGCAAGCAAGTCCTTGCTTGCATGGACGAGGTATTTGGAAGTCTTGGTGGACTGGACTGGACTGGACAGAGGAGGCAGGTCAGCTTTGAGATGTGATTGAGCGACAAATGTGCATTGCGTCGTTCTGCCTTTCTCCACACCTGCTTGCTCCTTGCTGCGGCTTGTGGGCTGGCTTGGGGCTGTGAGGGGATGTTGACAGGGACGGGGGTTGTTCGATGGTGTTGTGGATTCTGCGCTGGATCAGCGGATGGACGGTTGGATGGAGCCAGCCACGTCCACTGGTGAACCTTGGTGGTAACCTTGCCGGTGGTGGCGCTGCTGGTGTGGTGTCTGGCGATTTCATTTATCTATTTGATCGGGGCAGACGAACCCGAGATGGTGGGCTGGCAATTACTCGTGCGTGCGTCTAGAACACTGATACGAGACGCACACTCCAAATAACTCTGTGTCTCTTGGAGTGTGGTTTCGTGAAACACAAAAAGAAGAATCCCTTTTGGGTTTCCTCCGCAGCATCCAATCCATTCCCTCACGTAACTTTCTCCCACCAACCACCGGGGCGTGCCACTAGCGAAACGAGTTCGATGCCCGCAGCAATTGCATCCCTGCCTAGGCGGACGCACGACGGAAATTGCTATGGAGCCGCCTCAAGCGGACAATTTGTTGCGCCATCTGTCGTTGATCGCCATGGCCCCTGGTCGAGCGTTTCGTTTCCGCAGTTGGAGTGGAGCAGGGCAGCGAGCGGGGGGTAGACGACGACGACGGAGGGAGCGAGGGAGGGAAGGGACTTGGGCCCTTTCGGCCCGCGTCGGGGAGCGGAGGGCCGCGGAGATTACTGGCCGTTTGGGGGTCTGGAGGTACCATGGATGTACATGCTCACAACTACGGGGTTCGAGACGCATGCATTGAACGCGTGTTCAGGCATGGGGGCTTTGGTTTCGACGACGGCAAGACGGGAAGCCGGGTGGTTAGTTGGTCAGGGGGCGTCCGTCCTTCTTGTTTCGTTGAGGCGAAAAGAGAGCCGAAAAGAGGCAGCTTGACGGGAGTGTCAACTCGAGACAGTGGAGCGAGAGATACGTGGCAGAAGGCTGGCCACATGGGACCGCGGCATGTTGAGCAACGTCGTATGCGCCCGGTACATAGCATAGGGAGGAGGGTGGGTTGTCATTCTAACTATATCCAAGTCAACATGTTCAGCGATTGAGACATGGATAGAGACATGGCCAGAGACGTCGTAATGACATGGCACTGCTTGTATCAAGCAACGAATGTACACGGTAGAACAGGAAATAGTTGAGACCTCGGACAACTCCAACAGCGCAACTCCCCCCAGCCAGTTTGGGTATCATCCACATCCCCTCCATCCAGAGGAGAAGCCAAGACAGAACAGAACAGACAACAAGAGCCCAACTACTCCCTCTGACAGAACCCCCAACGCCTCAAAAGCAACCCCAATGCCAACATGTCACACAAACCAGACCATGATCCATCCATCGAATGCCATCCCAACCCCGAACCCAGCCCTGATACCACACGCCATACCTTACATGACGCACTCCCCTGCCGTAGCCAAGCTCCGGGTGAATCTTGCTCTCTTCCCCGGGCCGATCCCCGGTTCTTCTGCCCCCCCATCTTCCTGCATGCGAAGTCCCAAGCGACGTGATGGTCGTTCTGCGGCGCGGGATGGCCGACCATGCCATGCCATGCCCTGACAGGGTTCTCCTCATCTCTCTCGCCACACGCCTCGCCTCGTGGGGTGGTGGGTGAATAGAGGAGGAGGGAGAACGCGGGGGAGGGGGAAAGGGGGGGGAGGGGGAGGGGATGGGAGGGGACAGAAGGCGAGAGGCACCGACCGCACTGGCCAACCCCAGCCCCAGTCCCGTCCTGAGCTGAGATACCGCGTCGCTCAGATACCTCCTTTCCCCCTCGGCTAGGTCAGACCTCGCTGAGCCTGCCTGCCGCCTCCCCCTTGACCGAGCAAGACTTGTGGGGAAGGGGCAAGCCGAAACCACTAGGCCGGGCCGAGACGACCACCCAGGGCGCTCGGCAACCCGACCGGTCCTGCCGACACATCCATACATGCCTGCCATGTGTGCCTGCCCTGCCCTGCCATGTCACGGCCCGTCCCTCCCTCCCTGCATGGAAGAACAGGTTGTGGAACGAGCCAAGCACAGCCAGACTGTGACGCCGTGCGGATGCTGTGCCGAGACACGCCCCCCTCCCCTTCCCTCCCCGTCCCCTCCCCCCTCCCTGTGCCGGCCTGCCAGTGCAGACAGACATCTTGCCCCGGCATGGTTTTGTGATGCGAGGCCGGGGAGGGGAGCGGTGTGAGCCGTCCATCGTGTCTTGACCGGTGTGGCTCGCCCCGGTGAGGCGGCGCCCTGGTTGGTCTCGCTTCCCTGGCTGGGCTGGGCGGGCGAGGGAGGAACGCACCAATCGGACGGTGTGTGGGCGCGTGTGGGAGAAATGCCTCGCCGGTTTGGAGCGGCCGGACACTCCGGAGCAGTTGCTCCTGACCAGCCAGCCAGCAGGGCGGGAGCAAACGGGATGGGTGTATGTATGCCATGGCTTCCACCCCCTTGGGAGTAAGGGGAGTGAGTGCGGCGTGGAAGAGGCGGCGTAGGCCGCTTATAAAGCCGAGTGCTTGGCCCGAGTGTGATGGCCTGACCCGAGGGCTGAAAAGGGGCGGCTGTGTGGGAGGCGTTCGTCTGGTATATAGCCGCGCGAACGTCCCGGTGTCACTCCCCGCCCACGACCTCCGACTTTTGCTTGCCCTCACCTCCCGCCTCTGTCGTCGCAGAGAGAGAGCCAGCACCAGCAGCGCTGCCACAGCCAACAGGAGTAGCAGTACCGCCACGGGCAGCAACACCGGTAGCAGCAGCATCACCGCCCTCAGCTCCAGCTCCCACAACATCCTCACCACCACGAGCACCGCCCTTACCACACCTCCCCTCCGCCTCCAACCCCCTCACAAACCCCACAATCAACAACGCCGCCTCAAAAGCCGGCACACTGCCCACATCAACGCCATCTCCCCTCCCATCGCCATCGACAACCCCAGCCCCAGCGGAACCGGCAAACTCCCCACCCTCCCTCTTCCCTCCACCCCCCCAAAACTGGAGGAACCTCCAAAAACGAACCCATCACTCCCCCCCCTCAGCCTCCCCCCTTGCCACCCGCCATAACACCCCTGCTGCCCGCTCCCCTCCAACATGATCCCGACAAACCGCCTCCCGGCGCGTTCCGCGGCCGACTGGAAGGTGCGCAGCGCGGCGCGCCCGGAAGGGGTGTCGGGGCAGCAGGCGGGGAGGACGGCAATGCGCGGGTGGTTGGCGGGGCGGGAGAGGAGGGCGGCGAGGTTGGAGGCGCTGCAGGGTGTTGGGAGGCGCGGTTGGGTGGAGGTGGAGGATGAGGTGGTTGTTGTGGGGGAGGTTGATTGGGAGGTTGTTGTGGTTGATGGGGAGGTTGTTGATGAAGAGGAGGTGATGGTGGTTGTTGATGATTGAGGGGAGGTTATCGATGGGGAGGTGGTCGTTGATGAGGCTGGGGGGAGGGGGACCGGGGTTGTAGTGAGTGTTGGGGGGGTGGTTGTGCGGGGCTTGGCGGTGGTGGAGGACGTTGTAGTGCTGGTGCTTGTTGTGCTGGTGGAGGAGAACGAAGCGGAGCGGGAGGCAGGCGGGGACTGGGCAGGCGATGTCGTTGCTGTTGTCATTGAGGGGCTGGGTGGGCCTGAGTCGGGGTCGGCCTCCGCTTCCGTCTCAGCCTCGGGCTCAGCCGCGGCGCCAGCTCTGAGGCCATCGTCAAAAGAAAAGTACCGCGGGTGCTCGGGCGTCAGCAGGGGACTGCGGTCGGGCCGGTGTCGTGGATGGTGCTGGTGGGGGTGCTTGGTGGTGCCGCTCGTGTGGCTGCCCCCGCTGGCGGGTGCCTCATCGTGCCCGACACTGCGGACATCGATCAACAGGGACTTGTCCCTTCCCAGCAGCAGCGTGAGGCACTCAGCAACCGTCTCCTTGCCGATCCCGTGCCAGCCGTTGATGTAGACGAGCGGCGCCGGGGCAGGGTCCATGGGCCGCCCGAAGACATCAGGGCCTGAGGTCAAGGCGGGGAGCGGAAGACGCCGATCACGATCAGCGGGTACACTCATTGGATGGCGTGATAGCGGTGGTGTCGAAACGAGGTGAAGGTTGGCCAGTTCAGGTTTCGTTGTCGCGAGGAGCGATATGCCGTCCGTCGCGTATCTTGTTCCATGGCAGCCCACGTCGAGGAAAACGAGAAATGGGTGCCGAGCGACGGTCCTCCGAACTCCGTGTTGATATATACGAGGTCAGAGTGTGCGGGCAACACCAGGCCCCGCAGTCGATGGTGATGAGCTGATGAGGGGGACTCAGTGGGATCTTGGATCTGGGCTCGGCTAATGTCGTATTGACTCAGGATGCCCTCGCTGTGTGGTTCGCGAGTCTGGGCAGGGCAGAGGAGGGCAAGGGTTGCTTCTCGATGACATGGCCAGGGCGATGCCCGGCCAGGTGGAGAAGAAGGCAGCGATTACAGATCGGAACTCAATCTTCAGCACTGTACGGAGCACTTGCTCCCACGGCAACCGGGCATCGCTCAGCGCAGAAAACGAAAACCTGGGCATGTCAATAAGCAACGCCACCCCACGACAAGGCACCAACCGACCAGGGCGGAGGGGGGGGGAGAGGCAGAAGAGAGAGAAGCCAGCACGGGACTTACACGTATGCGGAAGCGACCAAACTCGGGGATTCGGATTCCCTCAGTGGTATATTCTCGTCATCAACGACATGCCGCGCAAAGGGCGAGACACAAACAAGGCCCCCGTCATCCAAACGTACATGAGGGGGCCGATTGGTAGCCAAGGCATCTGGGCCGTTCCAGGTCATGGGGGGGTTGGCCGTGATGACGGCAGAAGGGAGGAGTAATGCGGCGCAACCCCCCACCCCGATCTCACTCCTTCACACCTTTCCGCCCAGGTACAAGATGTTTTGCCTGATGGCCTCGGTGAGCTCCCCCTGGCCAGTGTAGGCGTGCGCTACTGTCTGGGGCCAGCACTCGGGACAGGGCAGGGGCAGGTCGATGATATCGCCTTTCCTGATATGCCCCGAGTAGAGAAGCGCAGCGAGGACGGGGAAGAATCCACGCGCATATTTCAGGTCTGTGGAAGGGGCGGGAAGGGGGCAGGTTTTGGTCAGCCGTTGTTGCGTTGCTAGGATCATGATCGGATCTTGGGGAGGGGATTCCTCACGAATCGGCACTGTATTGGTGCTCTGGACGTGCGATCTATCGAGATCTGGACCGTGCTTTGCGCTGCCGGTCACCGATGAGTGCCGCCGGCTGGCGGGAAGTGGGCTCCGGCTGGTACGCTCAGCGGAGGGCCACCGCCCCACCGCTGACACGGGCGGAAGCTCCGGGATGGTAGCTCTGAGTTCGTCCATGTCGAAGGTCCGCCTGAGCACGAAGGGCTTTCGATCGAGCGCGCACGGCCGCACGCGTGCACGGATCGTGACCCGGTTTTTGCCCCCAAACGGCGCCTCCTCTGCCGGCGAGGTTGCCTCGTCGGTCGGGGAGCGCTCGCTCGCTCGTCGGAGGGCAACGGCGGACACAAAACAATCGGCGATGGCGACGTTTCCGAAATAGACGTGACCCCAGCCACGGAGCTCGTCCCGCATCTGCTGGCTGCTTCGGCGCGCACCGGCAGCCCATGACGGCATCGACTGGCGGCGGTCGGCGACCGGGCTGGCCGGCTGATGCGGGCGAGGCAGCCCGTCGTGCATACCGTCAAGCAGAATCGACCTTGTCTGGGCGGCGAGTGTTTGGGAGCCGGGGAAGTCCATCACGCCGGGCGACCGAGGGGAGGGGACGGGGACACGGGGCAAGGGTAGGCTCGCGGCCGAGCCCCAGCGGGCGCCCAGAGCGTGGTCAGCCATGGGAGAAAACAAGGGGCCCGTGTTTGGCGACTGCTGAGAGTCGCGCCTCCCGCGGTCGAAACGGTCGAGCCTGTCGACCAAGGCTCGCTCGTGCGCCCGCATGGCGTAGTCGTAGCCGGGGGATGCCGGGTACAGCGGGCTGGGGGCGCTCAAGGTCGCTGACGAGAGCAGGCTCGTGGCCGAGTAGGGAGCGGTCCTGGGGATTGCCTGGTACTGAGGCTGGTCGCGGCCGGTCCAGACTGGGCGGAGCTCGGCCCGGGCGCGGGTCTGGGTCTCCATGGTGGTGTTGGCTGGGCTGACTGGGTGGTGGATTTGGTAGGGAGAGCAAGACGTGCGGTGGCCAAGTGGTTGCTGGGAGCAAGGTGGGTTGGCAGTTGGGTCGGCAGTTGTTTTGGTGCTAATGTCACGTCGGCTGAGAGCAGACTGGCAAAGAATGCTAAATGCGACAAGTCTGGGGAAGCGGCCGAGGAGAGCGGCCCAGAGACAACAAGGTTGGTGGTGAGGTTGGCGAGGACGGCGAGGGTAGTGACGGCGCAGGCAGTGTGGCCGTGCTGCTTTTGTACTTGCCCCTTTCTTCGAGCATGGCGTGTGTCGGTGGTGAAAGAAAGGGATGGCATCAAAGCAAGGCGCAGGCCAGCGCGTGTTAAGCCAAATGCAGCAACGCGAGACAAAGGCATGCGCACCTCATCCACCTCGGGCGTGCAGAGCTGTCTCTTTTTTTGTCCCAGGGAGGGGAGGCAGTGAGAGCGAGAGGGTGGCATGGCTAGCAGAGGTGTGGCCACACGTTCCAGTCCGTGTCCCAGTCCCAGCACGCCGTCACCAGCAGCCCACGCCGTGCAGGTTCCCGCCGCAACAAGCCATGAGAACAAAGAGCATGCTCAGCACGCCACTGACACCATCTGTTTGCAGCGTCATGGCGTGGTTCATCGTGGCTCTGCCGTGCTATGCAGCCTGCGGGATCCGAGGTTTGGGTGAGGGGGAGGGGGACTTGGTTGGGTGTGGGCTTGTCTGGGGATGATTCTCAAGTGTGTGTCTGGGGATGCTGGGATGCTGGGGGTATTCCTGGGGACTGCAGCATCGTGGAGGTCGACGGTCATTGGCGATCTGGGGATCTGTGGGTAAGGTCGCACAGACGGAAGCAAAGAAAAAGCGGCGACCATTTCTCTCTTCGCTGTTGACAAACTGTGCCAAAAAAGGGTCAAAGGCTTAGAGAGTTGAGGAAGGAGCGATCTGCTGGAATGGAGGCGTCTGATGTTGGAATGTGACAGGGTGCCTAGCGCGCCTGTGGGGCTGGCAGCCTGGAGACAGCTCCTGTGCCCCCTGATTGGCTGCGCCCTGTCGGCTGGCGGCACCCTGACGACCCACGGCTCTGGTCGGGAAGCCGCAAGCTACAGGGCTGCAGTGCGCTGCTCTCAGTGGACGACAGCGACTGGGCTGCAAGTTGACAGCTTGACAACTACGGAATACATCTGTACGGATTACTCCAGACACCTCCACCCGCCATCACTTCTCACTTTGCCCCGGCCGGCGGCGACAACGACAACGACAACACCACGGCAGCTTGGGCCCCCACCTGGTCCACCTCCGGGTTCCCGCGTCCCGACCCAATTGCTGCCGGTCCGTCCGCCGAGGAAATGGTGCCTTGACCGCATCGACACTGCATCGTCCCCGTCCCCCTCCCTCTCCTCGGCCCCCCGCCTCAGCCTACCCCTTTCCCCCCTTTCTTTCGCGCCCCTATTCTTTTGCATCGCTCTCGCCATGGCCGACGCAGGCAGCAGCAGCAACCCCGCCGCCGCAGCGGCGGCAGCGGCAGCCCCGACCTACAAACAACTCAAGGAGGCCTTTGTCTCAGACCTCTCGGGCGGGTCCGTCGCGGAGATCGCCCAGGTCTGCGCCGTCGCACCGGTGAGTTTGAGCTATCAGAACGGCGCACCGTGGTGACCGCAGCAGTATCCGCTGATCAGACATTTTCCCCTTGGAGCCCAGGTCGTCGCCCTGCTCTGGTCGGTCCTGCAGGCCCGTCAGTCCCTCTTCCGCCCCTACGGCTCCCTCGCCTTCGTCGTCGACCTGCTCCTCAACGTCGGCGCCCTCCTCCTCTCCGTCACCCTCTACTCGGCCGCCCCGCTCCTCCTCAACATCCTCCTCCTGACCGCCGCCGCCCTCGTCTACGCCGTCCCCGCGACAACCGCCTCCAGGAAGAGGCCCCAGCTCCCTCCCAATGCGCACCCCGAGCCCAAGACCTCGCCGGCGCAGCCCGCAGGGGCCGGGGGTGGTGTCCTCTCCACCAAGCCCTTTCTGACAAACTACCGCGGCAACATGATGGTCGTCACCTGCATCTGCATCCTGGCCGTCGACTTCCGCCTCTTCCCGCGGCGCTTCGCAAAGGTCGAGACGTGGGGCACCTCCCTGATGGACATGGGCGTGGGCTCGTTCGTCTTCTCGGCCGGGCTGGTCGCGTCACGGGCCGTGCTGGCGGAGCGCGCTGCCGGCCGGGTCACGCCGCTGACCACCCGCCTGGCGCGCTCGCTGCGCCACTCGCTGCCGTTGCTCGCGCTGGGCGTGGTGAGGCTGCTGAGTGTCAAGGGGCTGGACTACGCGGAGCACGTGACCGAGTATGGGGTGCACTGGAACTTTTTCTTTACGCTGGGGTTTCTGCCGCCGTTCGTGGCGCTGTTTCAGTCGGCGCTGGGGGTGGTGCCGTCGTATGCTGGCCTAACGGTGCTGCTTGGTGTGGTGTACCAGGTTCTGCTGGAGAGCACGGACCTGAAGGCGTACATCCTCGCCGGCCCGCGGACGGATTTGTTGTCGATGAACCGCGAGGGCGTGTTTAGCTTCTGCGGGTATCTGGCGATCTTCCTTGCCGGGCAGGACACGGGGATGTATGTCCTCCCGCGGAACCCCAAGGGGATCTTTGGGTTAACGAAAGGCACCTCCAAGCGGGGGACCCTTCTCCTTACGCTGGCCGCGTCAACGGCGGCGTGGACCGCGCTGTACCTCCTCTGCACGGACTTTACGTACGGCGCGGGGCTGACGGTGTCGCGCCGGTTGGCCAACCTGCCCTACGTGTTGTGGGTGGTGGCGTCCAACTGCGGATTACTGCTGGCGTTTTGCGCGGCGGATGTGTTCCTGTTTCCCGGGTTCTACAAGGCGGCGACAGTGGAGAAGGAGAAGGAGGTGTATGAGTTGGCGACGAGCCCGGTGTTGAGGGCGTATAACAGGAATGGGCTGGCGGTGTTCTTGCTGGCCAATTTGTTGACAGGGCTAGTGAATATGGCGGTGCCGACGCTGCATGTGGGGAGGGGGCTGACGGTGCTGGTGCTGGCGTTGTATATGGGGGTGGTGACGGGGGTCGCGGTGTTGTTGGATGTGAGGGGGATTACGATTAAGCTGTAGGATGTGTACGGATACCTAGGTGCGTATACTGTTTAAGATGGTTGTTTGATAGAAATGGAAGCGTGGTGCCGGTCGTGCAGTTTCGCTCTCATGTCCATACTGACAGGACAGCCAGCTTCCCTCTCGACGCCATGTCCACCCAGGCGAGCCTCTCCCGCGGCGGTCGTCAACACATCCCCAGATTATTCCCCACATATCACTTCACAACCCCCAAGGAACATCCCCCTCTCCCTAGTTGGGCATCTCGGGCGTGTTGGGCGTCACTCCCCTCCACACCTCTCATGTCATGTCATGTTGCCTCCCGCCGTGGGCTCGTAGCGTGAGACAAAGAGATACCACTCCTGCAGCAAGCGATCACGCCCTCTGTCGGGCTTGTCCGGCCTGGTGCATAGAGACAGTATGCGCATTCCTCCTCCGATTCGTTGATTGCCCCGCGTTCGCCGAAAACGCTTTTTGTGATTGAGATTCTGCACATCTTTGTTGTGGTGTTACATTCCTTCACCCACACCCACATTAATCAAGGCTCGAGTGACACCCGTCGCCTGGTTAGGTATCTACCGTACCCAAACATTTTTATATGCCATTCTTCTTTCTTTTTCTGCAGTTTTTATACGGCAGGTCTTCCTTTGGAGGGGGACCGATCGCGCGGGTAGACGCATATATGCATTTCTACGTGGCTACCTGCGTATGCATGCACATGCCGTACGGACGAGATGACGGGCGTGTGCGTCAGATATATTGGGGTTTGGGTTATTTGGCTGGCTGGCGGGTGGGTTGGGGCTCCGTCTGTTGCTGTTCCTGCTTTGCGGGTGGTGGTCGTGGGAGGGTGCTGTGGTGAGCTGCGTCGCGGTCGTGGTGGTGTGGTGAGTGGGGAGTCCCCGTCCCGTCCGTCCGATCTGGGAGGGCATGTTTCAATCTCGGATCTCACCTAATTTGCCGTCCCTGCAGCAGACAGGGCCAGGCAAGGGCATCGGTTCCTGCAGCGGTGGGGGCAACGTTTTGCCTGCCACTCAGCGGAGAGAGCAGCAGCAGGGACCGTTCAATTCAGGCAGCCCGGTTTCTGGGTTCTGGAATCTGAAGCGAGTGGAGAGGTGGGAGACGAGGGAAATGGCATACATATTGGTGGCCGTCGTCCATTCGTCGGCTCGCCCCTCTGTTTTGGGAAGAGTCTCCACTCTCCAGGTCAGAGAAGGGGTCAGCCGCAATTCCGAAAGGGAAACGCTGCGCTGCGAAGGGCGACGAGGGATGCCCTGTTTTGGATGTGCCTTTTTTTGGAGGGCAGGGCTCCATGGGGATGGGGGGTCGACAGGATGATGCCGTTTCGGTTCCATTTTGGATTGATTGAGTGACTGGCGGCGAAACGAGAGGAGATGGAGGGTCAGCAGCGGGAACGAACAAGACTAAAGTCGACGACCCCATCTCCCTCTCTCGTAAACCTGCAGATCCCTGCGTCGCGGTATGCGCCTCATCTCCGACATCAATGCCTTCCTCGCTCGCAGCTTCGGTGACGCCGCGTCTTTATATTGATGAGGGAAACGCGCCGTCTCGGGCCCTGCAGCGGGTTTGCCCTTTGTGTGACCCTGCCATCGCTCGGCGGGTTTCATGCGGGTGTGTGCTCTCGCCCTCTGCCCGCTGTCGAGACAGACAGGACAGCCTGGAGGGTTGAAAGGGAAATTGGCCCTTCAGTGGCTTGGCGCGGGCTGCTCTCGTCCATGTTATTAGCGACGAGTCGACGACCGAATGGAAATGCCCTGCTTCATTCTCTTCCCTTTCCATTCCAGGCAAGGCCAAATGCTCGTCCGTGCTGCGGTGCAACATGGATGGCGGGCAGCCCTGTCTCCTTCGCCAGGCAGGGCAAAACCGTTTTTGATAGCGCCATCTCCTCTGGCTCCCCTTGGCCCCATCCGTGGCCACATGCGCAAAAGAAGGAGTGGGCGTGGTGGAGTGGTGTTGTCGTTGACTCGTCGGCTGACGGACGGACGGGGTCCACGGCACACCCACAGCGCCAATGCACCACTGCACCCCACTGCATTGCGAATGGTGCGACCCCTGAACCCTGCCCTGCGCTATGTGCGCTTGGCTCAGGCACGTCGCCGCCGCCGTCTAAGCTGCTTGGAGCCAAGAAACAGGGAATTGGCGCCAGAGGGGATCTGCAAAACCGTTGCCGGTCTGCCTTGGACGACCTCGAGTTAGTGGCAGGGCAGGCCGTCTGATCTTGGGGGACTTCTTGTCTCGAGGACCCAGACGGCGAGTCCGGGCCGAAACGGAACGGACGGGCTGGAGGAGAGGCCGTGCCAGAAGGACGCTGAGTCGTGTCGTGGGCTCGGCCAAGATAAGCGGCCACGGCATGGAGGCCAACGCGTTGCGATGGCGAGATGATGTCGACCTCGGCTCCGCTGACTACCACTTCAACAACACGCGTCGTCTGCAAACGGCGTCGGCGATGCGAGCGGATCGAGAAATTCGGCGCTAGGAGTAATAAACGTTGGACGCAGTGCCGGTCTGGTCTGGCGCCGGCGTCGATGCACGGGCAGGACAGGGCTGTGGGAGATGGGACGAGGCTTGAGGCGCGTGGGGTTGCTCGTCTCTGCCCTGGCCTGGGTTGGTGGCCCTGTCTGGCACTTGAACGCGATTTGTGCTGCCTCCATGCCTCAGCAGGGTCGAGGTCGGTCGCCGTCGTCGAGGCCCGTCCTGCGGCAGCAAAATAGTGAAGTCGCGTCGTGTCATGCCATGTCATGGAGAGCCGATCGCAGCAGGCGGCGGGTCGAGGGAGCGAGTGCGTGCAGGTGGCTTGATGGGCGGCAGGTGTCCAACCAGGGCGCGACGTGTCTGGAGAACGGATGGAGCTTGGCTTGGGGAGCGAGGGGGAGCGAGGGAGCGCCGATGCGCTGCAGCCACAGCAGCTCGCATCCCTCTCAACGACGCTAACGGCGGTCCTGACCGACTCGAGCCGAAATTCCCACCGTCGCCCGCCGCTGCCCATGCCATCCCCGTCTCATCGAGGCCACATGCAGCCCACCCGGACACCACCCCAGGGCCGTGCCGAGATGCGAGTCGCGGGTTGGCAGGAGGAGGAGGAGGAGCGTGTCCATGTGTATGTGTGTGGGTGTGTGTGATATGCGTGCGTGTGCGGCTGCTGGCTCAAGCAAGTTTGGCTTGGTGGTTGCTTTGGGCTAAGACCCAAGCAAAGGCCCGCTCCCTGTCCGCTCCCCCTCTCCAACCATCCATCCATCCCCCATCCATCCCCAATCCCTACCCCCCCTGCCAGGGAAGAAACAGAAGCAGGGAAAGCGGCCAGGGCGGGCAGCCAGCTGCACCAAACACCACCCACAGAGACAAACAAACCCATTGGCTCTCCGTCCTCACCCCTCAAACCTCCCTTCCACCTCACCGCCCTCTCGACATCCCTCCCCTCCCCCCCTCCTCCCCACGGTCGCGCGACGACGGGAGAGCGATACGCACGGAGCGCAGGGCAGTCCTCCAACATCACCACCCACCACCCCATCTCGGCCGTACCTCCCGAGTCCGCCCCCTTGGATTTCCTAGATTTTGGCGAGGGCGCATTGTTCGTGTTTATTGGGGTTCTGCGGCTGCGGCGCGAGTAAACAAGGTCCACCACGCCGCGAGCTCTGAGTGGCAGGCAACGCAGTGCAGCGCCAGCGCCAGCACGTCGGTCGCGCTCCCACGTCCAAAGTCCCAACCTAACACCCAACACCCCTCGACCCTCGCCGTCGCAGCATTGCGACGTCTCCGCCCAACCGCAGGCCGTGTTCTTGTCCCCAGCATCCAGCCAGCGCACGCGGGATTTCCGACGCGGAATTGGAGCAGGCAATGCCCTTCGGATTGGCCCTTTGACGTCTAGCTCGACCACTTCGACCACTCTCTTCGACCACCTCTCGACCAGGCTCCGCATCGCCCGACTGCCTCCCTCTCGCTCCCCTCTCGCTGGATTTCTCACACTGGCCAGGACAGGGAATCCCGCCGCACCCCATCCACCACTCATCGCCTCGAAAAAAAAAAGTCGGGGTTTTTTTAGGCCTGTCTGAAGACTGAAGCCGACCGCGGCAGCAGCCAGGTTTCGCTGGGTCCCTTGTCCCCGCTTCATTTCTCCTTGACTGGGAACCAGGGCCGAACCATCGGCACCTCCAAGCAGCATCTGCAAGCATCTGCACCATCGGCACCCTGCTCGCCGCTGTCACTCCCCCCCTCTCTGCGCGCGTCTGCTGCAGGGTCGGGACCTGTCAAGTGCCCTGCACGCCCACGCCGACGTCCACGCCCTGCCTCATCGGCCGCCCTCCTCCTCAGCTTCGCCTCCTCCTGCATCGCAGACAATACCCGGCGACCCATCCATCTCCGACACGGGACGGGCCCGGCTATCATGCAAATCAGCAGCACTCGGGACCACCGCCAACCTCATCATCCCGCCGGCCCCCCTCCTCGAGCAGCCTGAGCCCGAGCAGCGACGCCTGCTCCTCGTACCCCTATCCCCTCCCCCAATTCTTCCCTCATGAGCGCCCGCGCCGCCGTCGCCTCGCCCGTGCCTTTGCATGTGGCCTCGCCCGCAGACTCGCCCGACCTGCTGCACGGTACACCCCCCACAGACCGGAGGCGAAACATGCCCGCCGCCGTCGTTCCCCCGCGGACCTCGAGCTCCCGCCGCACACAACAGCAGAGCGACCGCTCCGCCCACCCAGACTCCAGCCGCGATGCGAATGGCAGGATAGACCCGTCTGACAACAGCTCCCGCAGCCGGCGAGCAAATCAGGCCGCCCAGCAGCAGCAGCATCAGCACCAGCACCAGCACCAGCAGCAACAGTATCAACAACAGCACCAGCAACAGGACTACCACGGGGCGAATGGCGCTCGCGACGTCCACCACGGAGTCCCACCCGCCGCTGCCCAGTCGCGCTCACCGCCTCAAAATACCCACTCTCCGAACGGGCCGTCGAGAGAGGCGAGCGAAATTCTCAACAGCATACTAATCTCTCAGCCGGAAGTCGACGTCGAACGGGAAAAGGAGCGCCTGGCCATGGCCCAACCACACCAGACCCAGACCCCGAATCTGCAGGATGACGACGCGGCCCCGCCCCCGGCAGTTTCCATGTCGGACCCTGCAGACGAGGCCCGCCGCGGCGGGAGAAGCCGCCACGACCACTCGAGACGCGAAAAACAGACAAAATTCGGCGAGTACATCCTGGGCAACACCATCGGCGAGGGCGAGTTTGGCAAGGTCAAGCTCGGCTGGAAGCAGGAAGGGGGTGTGCAGGTGCGTGTGCAATTATAAGGAGAGGGGATAACAATTGGCCTCGCTAACACAAAACTCACCCTCGTTTCCAGGTCGCCATCAAGCTCATCAAAAAGGACCAGCTCGGCGGCAACCCCTCACGCATGGCCAAGATTATGCGCGAAGTCGCCATCCTGAAGCAGCTGACGCACCCCAACATCGTCCGCCTGCACAAGATGGAGGAGTCGGAGCGGCACTACGGCATCGTGCTCGAATACGCCTCGGGCGGCGAGCTCTTCGACTACATCCTCAACCACCGCTACCTCAAGGACAATGCCGCTAGGAGGTTATTTGCCCAACTGGTGTCCGGGGTCGGGTATCTGCACAAGAAGGGCATCGTCCACCGCGACCTGAAGCTCGAAAACCTCCTGCTCGACCGCAACCGCAACATCATCATCACCGACTTCGGCTTCGCCAACACGTTCGACCCGCACGAGGAGCTGACCGAGGACGAGGAGCTGAACCTGACAGACCGCGAATTTGTTAAGCGCATGGGGTTGGATAAGGTGAAGCCCAGCGGCTCGCGAAAGGGCGATCTGATGCAGACCAGCTGCGGCAGCCCCTGTTACGCTGCCCCCGAGCTCGTCGTTAGCGACTCGCTTTACACGGGAAGGAAGGTCGATGTCTGGAGCTGCGGTGTGATTCTGGTAAGTGGGCCGCCTTGTATGTGAGGCGCGGGTGAGCAGAACTGATCTCCCCCACTTTATAGTACGCAATGCTCGCCGGATACCTCCCCTTCGACGACGACCCGGCGAACCCCGAAGGCGACAACATCAACCTCCTCTACAAGTACATCGTCAACACCCCCCTCACCTTCCCCGAATACGTCACCCCCCACGCCCGAGACCTGCTGCGCCGCATCCTCGTCCCGAACCCGCGCAAGCGAGCCGACCTGTTCGAAGTCGCCCGCCACAGCTGGCTCAACGAGTACGCCCACGTCGTCGAGTTCATCACGTCGAGCACAACCAGCCCCAAGGACATCCAGAACACAACGGTGCCGGCCGAGGACGACGAGGCCCCCACCCTCGCGCGGAGCTCGTCGGTGCGCGAGGCGTCCAAGAAGACGCCCGTCTCGCCCCCGATCGGCGGCCTGGTCAGCAAGCAGGGCACTATCGATGCTGACGCCGAGGCCGCCACCTTTGCGAAGCAGCAGCGCGACAACAAGCGGCGGACCGTCCAGGTGGAATACGTGGCGCCGAACACGACCACCCAGCGCGGCGAGGTCTCGGCCCAGCAGCAGCATCAGCAGTCGAGCAGCAGCCGGACGCGGGCCCGCTCAGGCAGCCAAGGGGCCGTCGAGGTTGCCGAGGCGGGGTCGTCGGCCTCGTCCAAGGAGAAGCCGCTGCCCAGGGATCCCCCGGCTGCGACGGATGCGTATGGCAAGGCGGCAGTTTCGTCGAGGAGACCGCCAAGCGCCCATCGCAACCCGAGCTCGTCGGCGGCCGCCGTCCGGGGCGCGCGGGAAGGCGCTGTGGCATCGGGCGCCAGGCCTGCGACCGGCGGCTCGATGCAGTCCGCCCCCTCCAAGGGACCTGGCGCAGGACAAAGACCCACAGCATATGGTCAGCCCGTGCCCCCCGAGGTTGCCGACACGAATGCGCACGGCAGGATCCAGCAGCCCCCGAGGGGTGGCAGCAGCTACGGGATCCCCCCGTCTGCGACCCAGCCGCAGACCCAGGAGGAGTACGGCCGGCCCAGCATCAGCATGTCGCCCAAGTTTGCCAGACTCTCAGGCTTCGCCAACGAAAGCCCCGCCGCCAGCATCAGCGGGACCCAGAGCGGAGAGGCCAAGGGTCACAAGCGATCCAGCACCATGGGCGAGATCAGCGGGAAACTCTTTGGCCGGAGTGGGTCACTGTTTGGGGGGAAGAGCCGCAAGCGCGCCGAGCAGCAACAACAGCAGCAGCAGCAAGCCGGGGAGAAAGGCAGGAAATACCCGCCCGTCAGCATGAACAACTCGCTATCGGGTGGCGACGAGGGTCGGCCGTCGATGGACTCGAAGCGCTCGCGCAAGTCGTTCTCGGCGCTCGGCAAGAAGACGTCGGGCAGCATCACGGGGGGCTCGCAAAACTCGAAGGAGAAGCACGCCCGGCGATTTTCGTTTATCCCGGCCTCGTTTTCCCTCAAGGCCATCGGCATCGGCAAGGACGAGATCCCACCGCAGCTCGACTCGCAGCAGAACCTCCCGATCCAGGAGCCGCCGCCGCCGCCCACGGCCGACCAACAGCAGACCCGCTACGTCGATCAGGACATCCCCGAGGACCGCCACGTGGACGCCGCCACGCTCGACGGCATGTACGCGCAGCTCCACGAGCCCCGCCGCTCGATGGACCCCTACGGCCGCCACCAGCAGCAGTACGTCTCGTCCAACGGGTACGGCAGCCCGTCTACCAGCCAGAACTACATGCCAGCCCCGCTGCTGTCTGGCGGAGCGTCCGACGCGTCGGTCGACCGCGTGCGTCGACCAGCCGGCTCCTCGCCGCAACTCCCGCAACAATCACAGCAGCAGTTCCCGCAACATCAGCAGCAACAACAATCAGCACCCTCCCCGCCGGAACCGGCATACAACAGCCACGCCAGGGTGGGTGCCGGGGCCGGGGTCGGGGTCGGAGGCAAAGCGGGACGCGGGGTCCTGCAGAAGAATAAGCGGTTTGTGGACGCGTGGGACACGGACTCGTACTCGCGCGGGCACGATCATTCCGGGAGCAGCGGGCCGGCGAGGAAGGTTATGGACTTTTTTAGGCGGCGGGGGAAGGCTAGGGGTGGGGAGGTCGGGTGAGCCAGAACAGAATGATTTTGGCTTGGGCCGATTAACCGCCTTCACCGCGCCACGCTGTGTCGGTTGGACTGCACCAAGGTGATGTACGCCCCTGGGCTGGGACAGGCAGGCGGGTCGTGCTGGGACTGGACTGGGAACCGGCTGGACGAAACGGAGACACAGTGCCGCACGACGACTTACCTTCAACATCCCTCTCCGTTTCACCCTCTCCTCTCCCCCCTCGTCCACACAATGGAATAGGACTGGAGCAGGTGGGGGGAGGCAGGGAGGATTGATACCACTCATCTCACCTCACTCACTCACTCACTCAGTCTCGGTCTCTCTCTCTCGAAACTTATCTCGGACTCACACCAATTATACGCAATATATGCATCTTGTAATACAACGAATGAGACTGGGTCGGAATTTTTTTCCTCTTTTGCTTTTGACCGGGTGGGATGGATTGGGTGGACGGACGGGATGGGATCACTACACTTGATGTTTTTATTGCTGGGGGAGATGGATGGGGTGGGAAGGGAGGGGGAGGATGTTGGGCTGTTGGTCGATGGGTGGGGTTGGTTTTGTGGTCTTTTTCGGGTGACATGTTGGTTTGGTTGGTTGTTGGCTTTTTGGGTTTGGGTGGTTTTGTTGTTTTTTTGTTTGTGGGTAGTATGTATTGTGGTTGTTTAATTTTTGTTTTTGTTCACGATGCACACACACATATACTCATGCCATGGTCTGCGAATTGCGTTTTCGTTTGTAGTCTTGTATCTTGGGTGGGTTAGGTGGTGTCAATGTTTATTGTTTCATCGGGGTTGGTTTGGGGGTAGAGTTACCTAAAGCGGAGGAGGTAGAGAGGTATGGGGGTGGAGGTTGCGAGGGTGGTTTTGTTGCTTAGGGGAATACGGAAAGGGGGATTGTGTTGTCTGCGGGAGGGGATATCCTCCGCTAATTTTGTCGTACTTTTTTCTGCCGTGTTGTTGTGTTGCGCTTTTGCTTGCTTGTTCCTAATTTCACTGTGTTTGCTGCTCATGCTTTTGAGTTCTGAGTCCCTGGGGTTGGTTCGCTGGCTTTTGGGGGTTGGTGTTGCTGGGGGGACTCTCTTTGGGGTGGGAGGTTGGTATTGGGGGAAGATGGAAGAGGACGGCGCATGAGGTAGACCGTTTGTGTTTTATGTTTCTGTTTGTCAGAGTACGGCCATGACGGAAGGGG
>MU855342.1:0-112829 GCA_033296695.1 Staphylotrichum tortipilum | reverse complement strand
GGGGTGGGGGGGGAGGGGGGGGGTCCCTTGCGATAGGTGTGTGGTGTGCAGGTGCGCGGTGTGCGCGGTGTGCGTGGTGCACCGAGGGGAGGGAGCGCGGCGAGAGGCGAGGCGAGACGAGGCGAGGCGGGAGGGAGGGGACGGGGCGGAGGACGGAGACGGGAGAGACGGAGAGCCGGTCCTGCGGCAGCCGGGTTGGCGATTGAAGAGAGGGTTGGGTGCGGGTTGCGGATCGCGGGTTGCGGGTTGCGGGTTGCGGGTTGCGGAATGCAGGGCACAAGGCGAGACGAAATTGCTTGGTTGGGATGGAGCGGGAGCGGGAACGGGTCGGGGAGCTTTTTGCCCAGTTGCGTCCACTCACCACCCACTCAACCAAGCACCAGGCAAGGACCAATCCACCAAGCAAGCATTAAGAAATCTACCTAGCAATCCAGCAATGGATCCAGCGACAGCGGCCTGCCCTTGCCGGCGTGCGGATGGCGGCAAGGGCCCCCCCGAGGCGGGGAGGGAACAACGCCAAACCACAAACCAAACCGACCCAAGCCAGAGCGGGGACCCCTGTTCTGTTCTCATCGCTGCCCTCCCCTGCTCCCTGGCTCCTCTGCTGCTTGTCTGTTGAGCATGTGGCTTGCTTGTGGTCTGGGGGAGGGGGCAGGGAGGGGGAAGCTCCTCTTCCGGGCCCCCCAGTGGACCCTGAGCGAGTCCCTGGCCCAGCGTTGCGAGAGGCTGTGCGAGGGGGTCGAGAGAGTCGCGAGGGTCGCGAGAGGGGCGCGCTAGAACATAGCCCGCCGCCGGATTCGAGATGGTGCGTCATGGGGTGGGTGGGTTGCGTGGGTGTGCGCCCACGCAGGGCCCTGACCCAAGGACTCGCTCGCTCACCACCTCGTGCCTGGGTGAAGTGAGTGACCACACCCACCACATCGGACACCACACACCGCCCTCGGCGGCACCTGGCCCCGTTCCTGCATCTGCCCTGAACCTCGACTCGACTCGACTCCACGGCAAGGCGTGGCTTGTGGAGAGGCACACAGTGAGCATTTCCCAATCAAATCGGCAAATCGTTTCTTTACATAGTATCTTGGTCGAAGAGAAAAGAAAAATGTCACACGATCTTCTCAAATTTCTCATCTTTTTTTTTCCGTCTCTCTGATCCCAAACATCGCTGCGGGTGCGCGCATGAAGGGGGATGCAGGCGCAGGACAATCAATGCCCTGATGCAACTCTGGATATCGCCCGCTGCCGTGCTTCCATGCAGCTGGATTGCAGCTGGATGCAGCCTGCTGCTGGACCTGTCTTGCCTCGAGGCCACCTACCCACCCAACTACCGGCCGCTGTCTCTCGTCGTCCTCCACTAGTCCAGTCTTGACTCCTCGCTCCTGGCTCCTGGTTCTCGGCATGGGCACGACGTGGGGAACACGGCTCAATCTCGAACCGAATGAAACACAAACACAAACACCACTTTCCTATAATATACCATTTTACTCCGCTGGCTCACCCCCATCCCCATCACATCACATCACTGCTGCTGCTGCTACCCGCCGCATCCTTGCTGCGGGAGCCTATATAGGCATGCCGACAATATCCCCTATTCACTACACTTGGTTGCCCCAACACGTTGCCCCCCCCCAAAACACTCATCACCCCTGATTAATACCCCCGCGAATCCCGGTAGCTCCTGTCGCCGCCACCGTGCCTGTTGTCGTATCGCCGGTCCTGCCCGTGGCCCTGGCCCTGGCCCTGGGGCGGCCGGTGTTGCTGTCCCTGATAGCCCCCCTGGCCCCCCTGGCCCCCCTGGCCTCCCTGGCCCCCCTGGCTCCCCTGATAGCCCCCCTGATAACCTCCCTGCTGGCCTCCGTAATGACCGCCCTGGTAACCTCCGTGCTGCGGTGGTCCCGGAGCGTACCGGTCGTTGCGGTAGTTCTGACCGTACCCCTGGTTGCCGCCGCCGTATCCTTGGGTGTAGCCCCCAGCTGAGTGGTGCGGCGGCGGCGGAGGCGGCACTCCCACCCCAAACCCGGGATACCCAGGCGGCGGTGGGGGCTGCCACGACTGCGGAGGAGCGTACTGTTGCTGGTAGCCGCCATAGCCGCCGCTGCCCGATCCGCCCCCGCCATAGCCATTCCCGTACCCCCGATCCTGGTGCTGGTACCCCCCGCGCCCGCGCCCACCTCCACCTCCGCCGCGAAAAGGCCCGCCGGCATAGTTGATCCTGTCGCCCCGTCCGCCCCCGTGATAGTTGTTCCTCAGGGGGGCGCCCCCAAAGCTCCGTCCGGCACCACGTCCTTTACTCTTGACAAACTCAATGTCACTCCTGTCGAGAGCCGGCGTGGGCATATTCACGCCGCGAAGGATCATGCTCTTGTGCGTGTGCGAGCTGCTCGGCATGTCGTAGTTGACACTATGCAGAGGTTAGCGGGGCACTGCGATGTTATCGGGGAAAACATGGGACATACCTCAGAGACCGGTCGTAGTCGACGTCCGGCATCGTGTTCCGCTCGAGGGGGTACACGAGCGACCCGTGCGGCACGTAGCCCTCAATCTTCTCCACCTTGCCCGCGAGCCCGTCGCTTCGCCTGGGGTCCAGCTTGAATTTCGGCACGCCCTGCTTCTTGGAGTAGAAATGCGACGTGATATCCTCGTAGAGTTCGGAGTGGGCATCCGAAATGAGGACAACCTCGTGGCCCGGCGCGTTGCGAACCTGGTCCTCGGGGCTCAAGAGGTGCATCTTGGTCTCCATGGCGGCCAGCAGCCGAGGCATCTCGATGAACGGCAGCAGGGCAATACCCTGCCAAGACATCTTCTTACCGTTCAGATCGATCTCAAAGTCCTCCGGGTAGAAGTCGAGAATCGGGCTGTCCTCCTGCGTCATCAGGTCATGGAACACCTCGGGGATGGCATGACGCGACGCCGCCGGAAGCACGCTCATGAGCTGCTCAAAGGGGCGCGATATCCTGCCCTTCTCAAACGTGATCTTCATCTTGCCCAGATCGACAAAGTCGGCCGCAAAGGGGGCGTAGTGGTACGGGTAGAACCACTCCCACGACGGGCAGCCCTGGAAGTAGTACATCAGCACCCACGCGAGGCCCTCGACGTACGCCCGGGCAACCTTGTGCCGGAAGGCGATGTCCTTGGCGTCCACCTTGAACTTTTGCTCGTAGTACCGGTCGGCGTAGCCCTCCTCCCAGAGCCGGACCGTGTCGACTGGGCCTTCGGCGCCCGCGCCTGGGGCCGGCGTGGCGTCGGCATCCGAGCTGGCTTCCGCCGCGCTGCTGGCCTCCTCCTCGATGAGCTCTGCCTTACGTTTCCCGAGGGCCGAAGGCGAGGACTTGACTGCGCTTTCCTCTGTCATGGGCTCGTCGCCGTCGCCACTGCCGCTGTCGCCCTCGGGCTTGGCTTGGGGTTTTGCCGCCGTCAGGCCTTGGAGCTGGCTCTTGAGCACGCTGGCGGCGCTCTTGTTGGCCACGTTGGCCTCGTCGACCGCGCGGCGGTTCACCACCATGTCATGCGTGATGACAGGCTTGGGGATGCTTGCAACGGGGAACAAGTTCATGCCCGGCGGGGGGCCGTTTGCCTCGGGCGCCCCCTTGCGTGCCCTGGCGCCGGGCGCCGAGTTCTGGCCGCCGCCCCTGCCACCACCCTGCTGCTGGAGCTTCCGTCGCTTGAAGCTGGCCTCGCGCCGATCTTCAGTCTCCTTCCTCCTCCTGAAGATGGAGTCCTCCTGTTTGGCGAGGCCGGAAAGGATGTACTGGGCACGCTCGAGATCGACATGGCCGTCCTTGGTCACGTAGCCGCCCATGACCGGGAGGTTGTCTTTCCAAATGGTCATGAGGGTTTCGATGCCGTTCTCTCTGATCTCGAGAGCGGGCAAGTGAGGCAGGAAATCATTTCCAACGAAGAAGCACATGAAGACCCAGTCGTCGATGGCGCGCTCAAGGTCCCAGCGGAAGGGAAGGTTGGGAATGTTCAGCTCGACAGCAAGGTACTCACGCAGGATCGACACATGGAGCCAGATGAAGGGCTTCAGAGGATGGGCCTTGTCCTTTTCGTCAAACTCGCCGTTCTTCTCCTTTGCCTCACCTTTGCAGTTCCTCTCGTCGTGGCCCTTCTGGCCGCAGAGCTTGCACATCCTGGCCTTGCTGTCCTGGAAGAAGACGTCCTCGCGAAGGACGCGGAAATGGGGTTCGTGGGTGGCCAGACCCAGCATGATCAAGTCAGCATCCAGTCCGTAGATGACGTGGCGAGTGTTGGGGTCGTGCTCGGGCGAGTTGCGCTGCGAGCGGACAAAGTTCATGATCTTGTGCTCACCCTCGCCGGGGACGGTGGCGTCGGAGATGAGAACCTTCATCTTAGCCCAGGCCGGGTCGGTGTTGAGTTTGTAAGCACACCAATAGCGCAGGCTCGCAGCGAGGATGTCCATGAACGGGGTGCCTGGGGTGATGGAGTTGGAATCGAAGGCCTTCTTGACGACGATCTCGACCGGCTCCTCCTTGGCGGTGCTGCCCTTCTCCTTCTGGAGCATCTTGAGGAGCTGCTGTTTGTCCTCCTCCTTCTCCTTGGCGTCCTGGGCGGCGCGGAATCGGCGCGATCGTTGCTGATTCATCTTGGCACGGGGAGCAACACCATCTGGATCACAAATTGGTTAGCGTGTGGGCGGTGAGAAGAGAGAGAGAGGAGAGAGAGAGCAGAAGGGGCCGGCGAGAGGGATGCGTACCAACAGCAATCATGAGCAGCTTTCTGGGGCGGACCATGTTGACGACGCGCTCGGTGTACTTGAAGACCTCAATCATCATCTCCTCCTCGTCCTTGGGGGCCGGCCTGTCCTCGGGATGGGAGCAGGGATGGACGATGCCATTCATGTCGAGGTAGAGGTTGTCGAACTCCTCGCCGTTCGGGTTCGGCTGGGTGGCGTCGACGGGGACGATAGTGCCATCTTCCAGCTCGAGGGCCTTGTCCTCGACGACGGGAGAGATGATCTTGGGGTACTTGGTGGAAAGCCACCTGAAGGCAGCCGGAATACCCATGGCGAGAGATTCGCTCGAGCGGCGGCAGATGGACGCTGTCGATGCCGGCCGGGAAAGGGAGGCTTAGCCGGGGGTAGGTATTGAAAGTAGAGGGGTTTGGCGGTGTTGTTCAATAGAAAGCAACGCTGTGTTTGCGCACATGGGGCTGTCTGGTGATATGTGTCGTCGGCTGGGTATCAAGATTCGCTCCTCGTCGGGAAGCTGGAGGTCGTGTTGATATGACGGGAGGCAATGGAGCGAGCCGTATGGGCAACGCGCGGTAGAAACGGACTGACGCTCGAGACAGGCGGATAGAATACGCTGTGGACTCCTCGTAGGATGCACAGGGCAATGGCGCGCCTTGTTGGGGATTCCAGGGCTTGACGGCGTGGATGGAGCGCCGTCGCTGGGAGAGGCGAGGACTGGAGGTGGATGCCGCGCGAAGAAGGCTGTGAAGGCTGAAAAGGCTGTGAAGACCAGCGCGTACTTGCTCTTGGCTTTTGTCGCTTCCAATTTGGCAGCTGCAGGTGCCGGCCCATGAAAATCTGAGCCGTTTCAGCCAATCCCCAGCGCTGCAGTGGGGCTCCGCCTGCTTCTGTGGGGCGACTGGTGGGGTTGTGGCCCACTTTATTTTGCTGGAGCTCTCCCGCATTGCATCGTGGTCTCGATCCAGCGCTGGATTCGGTTGTGCCCCGTCCAGGGTCCATCCACTTGTCCTGTTGTCCACTCGCCAGCACTCGCCAGGCCCTTGCTGGCCTCCCCATGCGAAGCACGCAGTGCGCCTGTCTCCTGCATATCCAAGACCAGTGACAGCAGCCCGGGCTCGCAAAGGGCGCCATTGGACTCGAGCCCTGAAAACACCACATTACGGAGTATCTCTCGACCTACCTCCAGGTGCCGCGACCTCCCTCGATCCCCTCAATCCTCTTCGATCTTCGATCCCCCTCGACCGCCCTCGAAACCTCTCGACCCCCCCTCGACCGACCAGAGCCAAAGACACACAAAGACAGACCGGGAGCAACGCCAATCGATGCTCCTCCATGGCAGCTAATACCCCGTGGCATCTTCCTCGCCGACCTCACCGAGCCCACCAAAGCCCCTGAGCCAGTGAGCCCCAGAGCTCCCCCAACGCCGCCATGTCCATGTTCTCGACCATCACCGCCGCCCCAGCCAAGCAGTCGGTGAGCGAGACCATCCCCGTGCTCAGCGGCCGTCTCAGCACCTCCACCCTCCTTGAAGACCGCCGCGCCGCCATCCTCGGCCTGCGCAGCTTCGCCAAGCAGTACCCGGCCTCCGTCGCCTCGGGCGCCCTGCGCAGCCTGATCGGCAGCCTCAGCCGCGATGGCGAGGATGTCGACACGGTCAAGGTGGCCCTCGAGACCCTGCTGATGCTGTTCAGCCCGGACCCTGACAGCCCCGAGGCCTCGGGAGAGATCGCCTTGTGGGTGGCCGACGAGTTTACACAGCGCCACGAGAATATCGCCCTCTTGCTTGGCTTCATAGGCGCCGAGCGGGCCGACTTCTACTCTCGCCTGTATTCGCTGCAGCTCCTGTCCGCCATCTCGTCCGCCAGGACCGAGAGGACCGAGGAGGCCATCGTCAATACGAGCGATGGCATCCCGCGCCTCGTTGCCGTTCTCGAGGACCCCAGGGAGGCTGTGCGGGACGAGGCTGTCGGCTTGCTCACAGACCTTACCCCGACGTCCAACGTGATCCAGAACTTGGTCACGCTCGAAAAGGGCTTTGCGCCGATATTCGACATCATTAACCGCGAAGGCGGCCTGACCGGTGGCGCGAGAGTGGTGGAGGATTGTTTGATTCTGCTGGCGAACCTGCTCCGCCTGAATCCCTTGAACCAAACCATGTTCAGGGACATGGGGCACGTTGCCGAGATCGGCCGGCTCTTGCGAGACGCTTACAAGGGCGGAGAGGACGGCCAGGAGGTTGCCCAGTGGGTAGAGGATCAGCGCAACAGAAACGTATTCGCCATGCTCGCCGTCATCCGGCTGCTCCTCGTACCCGGGGCCGCAGGAACTCCTCTGAATCAAGAGGCCTTCCAGGGTGACGCAGTGTCCGGAGGCCGTAGTCGCGTGCGGGGCGGACCCGTACTCGAGAACACTCTTCAGATTGCCTTCTCTCACGTGGCCGAGTTGCCGATCCGGTCCGAAGCCCTTCTGGCGTGCGCAGATATGGTGAGAGGGAACGCCGACATTCAAGCGAGACTTGCCGGCTTCCAAGTGCCCTCACCCCTCGCCGACCCGGCCGCCGCCAACGGCCAGGCGAATGGCATCCCCAAGGTGTACATCATTGACGGCCTGTTGGACCTCGTGCTGGCGGTGAACACGCTCCCCGCGTTCGACTTGCGGATGGCTGCGTGCACCTGCCTCAAGGCCTACTTCCACAAGCATGCCGAGATCCGGATGCACTTCCTCGACCACGCCGTCCGGACGCACAAGGCGCACGCTGATGACCGCACCAACGCTCTCACCATCCTCCTCCAACCGAGCCCGGATGCCGTCACCGCGGATCCATACCGCTACTGGTTCGCCTCGGTGCTCATGCTCCACCTGTTGCACGACAACCCCGAGACGAAAGCCCTGGCCATGAGCGTCACCGAAGGCGACGAAGAGAGCGGCGAAGAAGTTGTCACAAGCATCCAGACCATGACTGCGCACCTTCTCAGCATCGTGGCCAAGTCGGAAGACGCCCGCATCAGCATCGGCTATCTGATGCTGCTTTTGTGCTGGCTCTTTGAGGACCTTGATGGGGTCAACGACTTCCTGGGCGAGTTCACCAACCTCCAGGGGCTCATCCAGGCGGCCATAGAAAACCCGAACGGGGATGCCCTGGTCCAGGGCCTGAGCGCCATGCTGGCCGGCGTGGTCTACGAGTTCTCCACCAAGGACTCTCCTGTCCCTCGCGCAAAAGTCAGGGAGATGATCATGTCGCGCATGGGGCGCGACCGCTATGTCGATAAGCTGTCTCGACTACGGTCCCACCCTCTGATGAGGGACCACGAGGTGCTGCCACAGAAACTGGAAGGCGGGCCGGACCAGAAACTGCCTGATGTCTACTTCGATGACACATTTGTTGAGTTTTTCAAGGACAACTACGGCCGCATCCTGCGAGCCATTGACCGCGACCCAGACTCGGAGACGTCGGTCATCACCAACGGCGTCCAAAAGGGGGTCTCCCGCACGCTCGTCGATTCCCTGCGCGCGGAAGCGACCGAGAAGTCAACCGCGCTCCAAGAGGCCCAAACCCAGACCGCTCTCCTCGCGGACCAACTCTCCCAGGAGCGCGCCGCCCACGCCCAGACCAAGTCCCTCCTGGCCTCCGACGTCTCGCGTGCCAACGACGCCACCGCCGCCCTCCGCCAACAACTCGCCTCCAAAGACACCACCCTGCGCGCCGCCGAGTCGGCCACGACAAATCTCACCCGGCAGCTCACCCAGGAGCAGCAAGAGCACCAGCGCACCAAGGCCGACGCGGCGCGCCTCAAGACCGTCTCGGAGGCGCAGCAGCGCGCGCACACGCAGGAACTGGCGGCGGCGCAGTCGCGGCTGCGGGCGCGCGAGGAGGAGCTGCAGCGGCAGGCCGAGGGCGCGCGCAAGAGCGTCGAGCAGGAGGCGGAGCGGGCGCGGCGGCGCGCCGAGGCCGACAGGGCCGACCTGCGCGCCAGCATCAGCCGGCTCGAGGTGGACCTGATGAAGGCGAACAAGGCGCGCGGGGCGGCCGAGGGGCGGGTCGGGGAGCTGGAGGGGGCGGTCAAGAAGGGGGAGGCGCGGGTTGCGGAGGTGGAGAGGGCGCTGAGGGCGCGTGAGGGGGAGGTGAAGACTGGCGGGGAGCGGTTGGTGGAGCTCGAGGGGTTGCTTGCGGAGAGGGAGGAGGAGGTGAGGAGGGTTAGTGAGAAGGTGAAGGCGGTTGAGGGAGAGGCCAAGGAAGCGAAGGCCAGGGCGGAGAAGGTGGAGAAGGAGGTCAAGGCGGCAAGGGAGGCGGTGGAGAAGAAGGAGGAGGAGCGAAAGAGCGCGCAGGGCGAGCTGGATGATTTGCTGGAGTTGTTTGGGGATTTGGAGGAGAAGGTCACAAAGTATAAGGTAAGTCTTGCTTGGGGTTATGTCGGCGTAGCGGGACTAACTGTGGACCTAGGAACGGCTCAAGGCATTGGGGCAAGAAGTATCGGATGGGGAGGATGATGATGAGGATGGTGAGGAAGAGGAAGAGGAAGATGAGTAAATGTGTGGCTGGGGGGGCTGCGTTTGATGGGCAGACTGGCTGTCCTGGATTTGAAAAGCAGGGGATGGCCGGGGAGGATGATGATGATGTGCATTTTCAGCGGGTACATGCCATGAATATAAAAGAATCTAGACGGTCGTGTTGGAGGCATGTATCTTGAGTATTGGTCATGGTCTGGGGCGTGTGGCCGTTGATCCGCTCAGGGTGAGTTGGACGAGGTGAAGTCGCGTGGCGGCCCGGTAGGAGCCCGTTCCTTAATCCAATCTCCCTCCATCCCTTCTCTTCTAATCTGATCATCACACTGACCTCGAACCAGATGGAAAAACAAATCAATCAGGGGAATCGTGGATAGTCCAGTCAGTTGGGCCTGCAGCTGCCCTCCAACTCAGCCTCCCACGTGCTCTTCACCCTCGGTGGGGCGCGCTCCCAAGGGTCCCGGTATACCTTCTCCCCCGCGGCGTTTTCCGGGTGCAGGCGCTTGAGGTTTTCATCCGTCGCGGACAGCGGGAGGGGGTGGTTACCCGCCGCCTCCGTCGACGACGGCGACAAGAGAAAGTCCACCGCCGTCTGCGACCTGGCCGGTCAGCAGCGCCAGGTCGGTCCCGAGGACATTCCGGACGGCGCGGTCCAGGATATCGCGGTGCTGGCTGTCGAGGATGGAGTCTACGGTGACCATTTTGTGCGAGCCGTGTATGGGATGGTGTTGTGTGGTCGTGGTCTTAGGGACAGGGCAAGCAGGGAGGCGGTTAGGAATGCACCAACAAACTCAACACTCAACACAAGCTTTCTGATGTGCTCTGACTATATCCTTAACAGCATGAAAAGGCAGAGGGGCTGGGGTAGCTCTGAACGTGTGCGATTAGTGGGCGGAAGGCCCAACGGTCCAACATACAGCTGTAGCATCCATGTCGTTGGGCGGAGCATATGAGATTCGGCTGGGCCCTGGGAGGCGGAGGAGTAATCGTGTCAGACGCTCAGTGTTGTCGTTCCCGGAAGCTGCCCGGGCGAGCAATGCGCAAACTGACCCCTGAATTACCCCTGAATGGCCACCCTCGATGTTGACATGGCGGAAAGAGAAACCGCCTACCTGCTTGCATGCACTTGACGGTGCCGATACCCCGCCAGGTTCCCACTCTTTTGCTATGACGTAGGGAGGGGCAGGTAATCAAGCACCGGGGTCCACCACGCGGGCTTCGCAGATATCTACATGTACTTGGGTACATACATGAATACCGATATAAAGGGTATAAAATAGCCTGGGGAATGCATGCACTTTTCAGGCGCAGAGTTCTCGTTATTGCGGCTTCCCAAAACAGGAAATCGACAACAAACTGGCTGCGCACTGAGTGGAAGAGTGAAAATTATCCACACCTCCGATAAAAAGATAGTGAAAGTTCGACATTCAGTTTCACAATCCCGATCCTCACCATCACTGCAACACCATACATCCTTGAGAACAACAAGTGAGGAAAAGGAACCGAAAACACACAGAGAAAAACAAACAAGAAAATACTGACAACCAACCCCCGCCCCCCCAAAAAAGAAAACAAGACCAAAAAATGGCGGAAGCATACCCCTGCTCCGACTCGTCCTCAGTGTCATCGTCGGACAATGAAGAGGACTGGCTCAACAAGCCCGGCGACGAGGGCGAGGATGAGGAGCAAGAGAGCGTGCCGGTAGTCTCGCTCCTTGACGAGACCGTCTTCCCCGACGCCCCCTCCATGGTGGCCTACTGCAAGGAGAAGTTTGGCTTCGACTTCATCGCTGTGCGGGACCGCTTGGGCCTCGACTTCCACGGCTGCGTGAGGCTGGTGAACTTTGGTGAGTTAGCCTTGAGTTTTCGTTGCGGGCCTCAGACATATGGGCATTTATGGCTGACCTTGGATGGCAGTTCGCCGGAGCGCCAAGAAGGGCGTTCCTCTTCCTGTCGAGATCACCTCGGAGGACCTGGCAGACGACCAGCTCCTGATCCCCGTGCTGCAGGACGATGCCCTCATCTTCTGCCTTGACGATCTGCCAGTCTCCACCCCTAGCGAGGAGCAGATGGCGCCGAAAGGGAGTGCGCCCGAGACCCCGCCGTCAAGGAACCCCCCGGTGGACGAGCTACTCTTCAAGAACGCTCGCCTGCAGGCCGAGCTGGAGCAGCTGACCAAGCAGTTCACCAACTACCGCTTAGCCGTCGAGCAGACCCTCGACAAGCGCTGGGGTGTCGACGACGAGGACATCAAGGGTGAGCCCTCGAAGCCTGCCGCCGCGGCCTCTCCCGCCCCCGAGAAGAAGCAGAAGGATGAATCGACATACTACTTTGAGTCCTACGCGCATAATGGTATTGCCCCTTCCCCCCTCCCTCTATGTACCCCTGAACACAACCCGATTAACTCCTCCACCAGACATCCACGAGACCATGATCAAAGACACGGTGCGCACCAACGCCTACCGCGATTTCATCTACGCCAACAAGAACCTCTTCGCCGGCAAAACCGTCCTCGACATCGGCTGCGGCACCGGCATCCTCTCCATGTTCTGCGCCCGCGCGGGCGCCGCGCGCGTCCTCGCCGTCGACAACAGCGCCATCCTCGACAAGGCCCGCGAGAACGTCTTCCACAACGGCCTCGACAACGTCATCACCTGCATCCGCGGCCGCATCGAGGACGTGACCCTCCCCGTGCCCCAGGTCGACATCATCGTGTCCGAGTGGATGGGCTACTGCCTGCTGTACGAGGCCATGCTGCCGTCCGTCTTCTTCGCGCGCGACAAGTACCTCAAGCCCGACGGCCTGCTCGTGCCCAGCCACGCGAGCATGTGGATCGCTCCCGTCGCCGACGCCGAGTACGTCGCCGACTCGGTCACCTGGTGGAGCGACGTCTACGGCTTCGACATGCGCGCCATGCAGGAGGGCATCTACACCGACGCCCGCATGACCGTCATGCCCGCCGAGGCCGTGTGCGGCACGTCTGGCGCGTTCCGCATGCTGGATCTGCACACGGCCAAGGTGGAGGATCTGGTGTTTGAGGACCCGTGGGAGACGACGCTGTCGGGTAAGGGCGCTGCCGGCTCCGGGGAGGCGCTGGACGGGTTCCTGGTGTGGTTCGACTGCTTCTTTGGGGAGAGTCGGAACGAGGTGGTCGACGCGGCGCTGTCGGCCAAGGCGTGGATCGCCGCCGGCGGGCAGGGCAGCGAGAGGGTGGCCTTCACCACGGGGCCGTTCGATACCGCGACGCACTGGCGCCAGGGTCTGTACCTGATCAACAAGGCCAAGGCCAAGGAGATCGAGGTGGCCGAGGGGACCAAGGTGACGGGCACCATCCGCTACGCCATCCCCGACGACCACGCCCGCGGGCTCAACATCACGCTGACCTGGGCCGCCGAGGGGGGCGACAAGCAGTCACAGACCTGGCTGCTGCACTGAGCGTGGGTTCGGCGGATGGGTAGGAGATAGAAAAAACAAAAATCAAGGGGTACATTGGGGCCGGGTCCGTTACGACACCGATGGCATATGTTGCCCATGTCGATTCGCATTCTAGATGACGAGCAACTGGATATTAGCTCAAAGTGTAAAGCACCCAAGTCAAGTTGGTGTTCTCCAAACGCCAAACTGATGCATGTCCGCCCTAGCCTCGAATGAATCCATTCCCCCAAACCAGCTACTGCTACGCAAGATGCGGAACGCCAGCGCTCTGCATGAGCAAGTTGACGATGCTCAAGAACCCCTCTCCAAGAATGAAACCCTGTGTTCCGGTAATCGATTAGCAACCCGCTCATTAAATGGCCAAGGCACAAGGGTGGTAGGTATCTGCAACTCACCGAAGCCAAGACAATCAACGGGGTATCCTGCCACCCCATCCTCCTCCGCCACCACCAGCTCAGCAGCCCGCCCGCCGTGCGCGCCAGCGTGAACGACGGGACGTTGTACATGCCGACGGCGACGGCGATTCCACCAGGGATGAGAGCGTGCCAGCGGGTGCCGGCGGTGCGGGTGCGCAGAGCCGTGGTGGCGGCGAACAGAACGGCCGACCCGATGGCCCATTCACGCGCCATGGGCGGCAGGCCCTTGCCCGTGACCAGGCGGGCGGTGAAGATCCAGACGTAGCCGGTCGGGACTTGGAAGAGGTCGCCGGGGATTTGGTAGACGCTGAGTGGTGTTAGGATGTGAACAGGGAGGGAAGGGAGGGGAGACTCACGATGTATACAACCGATAGATAAACGCGCTGACCACAGCTCCCGCCGTGGCGCCAATAACCTGACCCCAGAACTGCGCCTTGGGCGCCGCCCCAAGCAGATGCCCCGTCTTGAGATCCTGCATCATGTCGCCCGCCTGCAGCGCACCCGCCTCCGACACCGCGCCGGCCACGAGGTTGATCAGCACGCTCGACTTGTTCGACTGCGGGATGATCAGGGCAAAGAACAGCTGGGCCAGCTTGCTGATGCCCGACACCGGGTTCAGGTCCGTCTCGCCAAGGGCCCGCACGCCCATGATGCTCAGTATGAGGGCCATGAGCACGGCCGTGACAGTTGCGTAGAGGGGGACGAGGTAGCCAAAGACGATGTGGATGCACAAGATGCAGAAGAGGATGGAGAGGACCAGGCCGATGGCGACGACGCGGTCGCTGACTTGCTGGTCGAGGGGCGCGTCATCGGTGTCTGTTTCGTCGTCGAGCTCGTCGGGTCGGGGGTTGCCGTTGCGACGCGATGAAGGGCCGCCCCCAAGGCCGGGGGTCTGGACGACAGCGGCATCATCAATGTCTTCGGTGTTGATGGGCGCGTACCCAGCGTGTGTCCGCCGACCGAGGACCGTCTTGACCTTGCTCGATACGAACACGTACAGCGGCGACGCTCGCAGCTGCGGAAGAGACTGCCTTGTCGAGCGGAAGGCGAGATAGCCCAGGCTGACTACCGCATCCGCCAACATGATGGCCAGCGAAGTCCAGACGATCCAGCCCTTGCTTCCATTCTCCCAGTCGCCCACCGGGGCGGGCGCCCATCCCTTGTTCTTCGCCAAGGGCGAGAGGACTCCCCAGCCGACGACGGCGCCAAGCAGCATGTGCAAGGTGGTTTCCGGGCCCATGATGATGCCCTGCCCGACATACGCCAGGCTGGGGTTGAGCGTCCAGAGCCAGGTGCTGGCAGCAACCGAGCCAAAGATGGGGATGTTCCTGAGCACGGGCAGGAAGTACGTCGCAAATGTGAACAGCCCTGACACCAGGAAGCACACCAACAACAACCGCACATTCCGCCTCCAAGCCTCAGCATGCCTGGCCCCCTCTTCCTCTTCGTCCCCATTACCCTCGGCCTCCACAACTTCGTCGATCTCCTCCTCTGCCAAACTCGCAAACCCCTCAGTCACACCCCCATTCCCTTTGCCATCTCCGCCCTCGCTCGCCCTGCCCTTCCCATGCAACACCCCGATCAGCACAGCGGTACTAAACCCGCTCGGAAACCTCAGCCTCTCCCTGATAATCACCTGCCTCCGCAGCGGCACCGCAAACACCACGCCAAAATAACACAGGCCCAGGCTCCACAACACCAGCTTCCCCAGGCCGAGCACAATCGGCCCCTGCTCCTCCTCCCTCAACAGATAATTCATCGCCGGCAACACCCCGACAAACCCACACCCCAGCGGCATGATCGCCATGCTGCCCGCGACCGTCTGCACGAGCACGTTCTCGACCGGCGAGAACGGCAACCCTTCAAGCAGGCGGGACCCGCGCAGCAGGCGGAAGATGCCGAAGCCCATCAGCGAGGCCGGCATGGTCATGGTGCTCACCCAGCCGGTCTGCAGGCCAAAGTACATGTTGGAGAAGCAGATAACGAGGCCGACGGCGAGGCCGACGAGGACGCCACGGGCGGTGAAGGAGGCGCCGGCGATGACGGGCCGGTGGCGGGGGCGGCAGGGTTTGCGGAGGGAGTTGACGGCGGCGTTGTCATCGTCTTCCATTGGGGAGGGCGGCAGGAGGGCGAGGGTGTCGTCGGGGTCGAGGTCCGGGCCGTCCGATGTGGGAGGTATTGATGGGGAGGGGTTGGCGGCGCGTTGTGGAGGGTTGTCATCGTGTTGGGATGACGGGGAGGCTGAGGCGCGATTCCGCATCGCGATGACCGTGATGGGAGGTGTGGTGAGGAAACAAAAAAGGAGAGTGGGACGTGGTGATCGTTAGCCTGCCACTGTCTATATAGATGCCGCTGGTCAAAAGAGCATCAGGCGCTGTGGTTTCCGTGTCCGAGGGGCTGAGGATGTGATGAATAATTGGGAGAGTTGATGAGCGGTCGGCGGAGGCTGCGAATAATCAACATTGAGCACGGAATTGGGGAAAAAAGAGGCCGCTAACCAAAACAGGCAAGTAGTACAACCCTCCTCTGAGTGGCACTGGGTATCAGCTCGTCTGTCCCGCTTGATGCTATCCAGACTTTCAGAGACACGCAAATGATCACATGAATATACTGACAGAAAACGCAGCCAGAAAGAGTAATTCAAGTGGACAAGACTGGTGTTACAGTTCAAGGCAATACCCGACCACGATAAACGCAGACGAACTGGCTGCTCAGAGAAACACTGGCACCCCCTCCCGAGTCCTCTCTCCCAATACCCAACACCCACTTACACCTCCTATCCATACACGTAACCCATCGCTCACCATGCAGAACCCAAAAAATGACCGGCCCAACCCCTCTCGCGACCCAACCGCAGATCCCTCCCCCTCGCCACCAGCAAGTTAAAACCCAAAACTATCCAACAACGAATTCGCATCCGGCTCCTCAAAGACAGTCGCCGGCGGCTGCTGCTTAGGCATCATCCCGCCCGACTTTATCTCCGCCGGCACATGCCCCTGCTGATGTGCCGCCACAGTGGGCGACAGCACGGGCAAGTCGGCCACGACCAACGACCCCCTCCTCTTGAGCAGCCTCAACGGGTCGATCTCGCCGCCCAACCCGGCCGCGACGGCGGGCACGCCGAGTGGCTGGAAGAACTCCCAGTTCCGGACTACCCATCATCGTTAGCCCCTGTCCTACTCACAAATAGTCAATGAGAGAAAACAGATTGATAGGACATACCCAGATCCAACCCCAGCAGGTCGCACCCCATGCGGTCGTACAACCTGGCGTTGTGCAGCACAAACTCCCACTCGACCTTGGGCGTGACCTTGCACGCGCCGCGCAGCGTCTGCAGCGTCTGCTGCCGCAGCTGCCGGTACAAGATGACCAGCGCCGGGTCGTCTGTCAGGAACAGCCGCGACTTGAGGTCCGGCGAGCCCGGCGTCTCGAGGAGCGTGTACACGGGTGTCTGGTTTGCGTTTACTCAGTCAGAAAAGGAATGGTCAACTAGGAGCTAAAAAAGACGGTCAAGACTCACAATCAACGCACGAACCGACATGTCCCTGCGGTGCAGCATCCAAAACGCCCACGATGCCAGCCAGCGGTTGCCCTCCTGCGCCGCGATGGTGAGCACCTCTTCCTCGAGCAGGCGGCGGAGCACGGGGCCCGAGTCGCCCTCGTACACGCGCGTCACCGCGATGGCGAGCTGCAGATCCTTGAGCTGGTTGAGGCAGACGTTGACCGCGTCGTGGAGGTGGTCGGCGAGGAGGAAGAAGGCGGCGGCATATTCTGCGCGCGCAACTGTTAGCTCACTACTCGTCCCCAAAATGGTTATCAGGGGAGAAAGGAGGTGTATCCCTACCAAACCGCCGCTTGCTCATCAGGGTGTACGCATTCTTGAGCGCCGCCGTCCGCCACTTGGGATCGTCAAAGTTGTTGGCCAGGAACCGCAGCGTGGCGCCCTGTTCCCTATTCCAAGCCGCCATGCGCCACAGCCCTTGGAGAACTGTCTTTTTCTTGAGCGCCAGATAAAACAGGCTGCAGTCGATCGGGTTCTTGAGCTCGTTCTTGGTGTACTCGTTCCGCGCAATCACTTCGAACTGGGCTTTCTGTTGTCTCGTTATCAGCGGCCAGCCCAGCTTTTTTGGGAGTAAATCAACAAAACCTACCACTGCACTGTTATCCGCCAGCCACATGAATATCCCGCTCTCCCTCGCATTCTCCCAGAGCATGCGGCCGTGGCTCTGCTTGGTCACAAAGTCGACCAGCACGTCCTGGCTGGTCGAGTGGTACGCCCAGTTGATCTCGCGCCAGCTCATGTGGATCTCGCTGGTGCGGCCCTTGCGCAGCGCGTGCTGGCGGAAGAAGAGCATGAACCGCGCCCCGTTCTCGTCGAGCGAGCGCCGCTGCTTCTCGACCAGCCCGACGCACTCGACAATGTCGACGAGCTGGATCTGCTCGTGGCCCGACAGCTGCGGGATGCCGACGCGCGTGAGCCGCTCGTTGATCTCGGCCGCCACCTCCTCGTCGAACGGCGCGTCGCCCTCATCGTACGACATGCGCCGCGCGAGGTACTGGCCGGGGTCTTTGAGCGTGGCCGTCTTGGTGGACTGTTCGCGCGGCAGTCAGCAACCCAATTAGACACAATTTGGGGAAGGTAAGATGGTAAAAAGAAAAGGGGCAAAACTCACATGATCAACCTCGTAAAAGTCCTCGAGATCCAACCCCAAATAATCATCCACAGCATCCCCCTCCACCCAAAACCTCAGGGTACGCTGCAGCGCCATCAAGATCGCATGCACAAGCACGATCTTTCCCGCCAGCATGCACTGGCTCAGAAACTGCGGATGGAACACGGGCAGCGGCCCGTTCAACCTCTGCACCACATCAAACAGATCCCAGTGCTTCTCGCCCGTCCGCCTCTGCGGCAGCCGCAGGCTGGTCACGAGCGAGCTGGCCGCGTCGAACAGCCTGTCCTGCACAAACAGCTGGTTGCCCGCGCCGATGACGAGGTGGCCGTCGCCGAGCCAGACCGAGTCGCCGATGGGGTGGGGCGTGAAGTTGCGGATCGAGATCTCACGGATGGCGGCCCACGCGGGGCCCTGGTTGAGGTAGTCAAAGCGCATCTGCGACAGCAGCAGCACGCGGTGGGGGAACCCGACGGCGAGGATCGACTGCGTGTCGGGGGTCGACGTCCAGTCCAGGTCGTGGATCGTGTGACTGTTCTCAAACTCTTGCGTGTACTCAAGGCGGGCGCCGCGTATGTCCCAGATGGTGAGCGTCGAGCGCGCCGCGTTGACCAGCGCGGCCGTCTTGCGCGTGCTTCCGCTGACCAGGGCCGGGTCGCACACGCCCGTCTCCATCGAGCTCGTCGACAGCCACTCGACGCCCTTGCCGCCGTGGCCGACGCGGGCGGTCCAGAACTCGACGCGCCCGCTGTGCGTGTACGAGATGGCCACATCGCGGGCGAAGACGTCAAGGAAGCCGGACACAAGCGGGGTGGCGCCCGCGGGGTCGACGGGGAGGACGTAGGCGAGGTCCCCGGCGTCTTCGAGGCAGAATTTTGCAAACTCACGGATCGAGGGTTGCTGGTGCTTGGCTCCGTTGGCGACCTCGGGGGTGCTGTCGCCAGGGGAGTAATAAGGGAACTTGACCTCCCACACAATCCCCTGCTTTTCCGATGTGATGGTCGCGATATGGGCCGTGGTGTAGTCCTCCACCCTGTGCCTGGGGAGGATGAGCAGACACAGCGGCTTTCCAGACACGTCATATCTGCTCTCGGCGAGCATGCGCGGCTCGGACTGGCGGCAGTCCCACAACGAGATGTTCTCGTGCTTCAAAAACACCACGAACCTGCCCTTCCGGAGCAGACACATCCTGTGGATATGTCCCTGCTCCGGAATGACCACCTGGCGCGTGAGGCCCGTCCTCCTGGTATCCAGCGCGTGCTTCCAGATGACGCCCTGCCCCTGGGCCGTCCGCGAGACGATGGCCCTGCCGCTGAAGTTGCGCACAATCTTGCGCACCGGGGCTGAGTGCCCCGTCCAGAGACCGTCCATGCTCAGTCGCCTCCTCTTCGGGTTGCGGTCCAAGAGGGCGGCGACATTGCTGCTGTAGACCTCGATCCGGCCGTCAAAAAAGTGCAGCAGGATGTGCAGGTGGCCGCCGGAATTGCAGTAGCTGTATGCCTCGACATGGGTGCTTTCTGGCGCCGTCGGGCACTCCTTCAAAAAGTCCAGCTCCGGGGTTGCGGCGTGGGCCACATTGAAGATGTTTGACTTCCTCGTCTTGCACCCAATGTTCTCCAGCGCCCACGCCGACATGCGCCCCCGGCCATCCAAGACGATGCAGATCTCCGGGTTCCGGTTCGCAACCGTAATAAGGTTTTCGAGCGCGGCGGCCTCCTCTTTCGACTTGGCACCCTCCTGGACGGCCTTCTCGGTGGCGGCCGCGAGGTCACCGCCGTGCATGACAAAGGCCCAGCGCAGACTCCCCTCCGCCGGAGCCCCTGAGCCCCTGTCCTGGATCGCCTCCCGGAGGTCGAGGGTCCCCCACAGCTGCAGGTGCTGGTGACCGTGGCTATCCGAGCCGGCCCATACGCGCAGCACATTCCCGGCGCAAAAGGTATACAAGGCATTCTCGATGGTCTGATCCATGTGGTGCGGGCGGCGCCATTGTATCCCCGTCACGGGCTGGGGATGGCGCAGGTAGATGAAATCGAAGCGCACCTCGTCGGTGCCGTAGCTCAGCCTGCGCCAGACCTTGACCAGCCTGTCGTACTCCCCGACCGACGCGATGTAGGCCGAGTCGTACGACAGGCTGGCGCGGCGGACCGGGCTCGCTAGCTTCTTCCGCCACGAGCACTCGGGGGTCGGCAGGTTGTCCGAGGTCTGGTACAGCTCGAGGCTCGACGAGGCGACGAGGAGCTCCTCGGAGGCGCCCCAGGAGAGGGATGTCGCGGGCCTCTTGTTGTCCTCCTCATCCTCCCCTTCATGTTCCTTCACCCCTTCCCCATCCTCCACAGGAAATGTTGCCTGCAGGGCCCACTGCAGGGCATCCGCGTCCCTCTCCCCGCCCGTCCCAATCGGCCGGTATACCCTCACAGCGCGGCGCGTGCAGACAGCAATCTTCCCCGAGGCCTCGTCGAGTGCGACGGCGTGCAGCGGCGCCGGGTTATCGTCGTAAACGGTCTGGAGGAGCCGGTCGGGTTCGCCCAGGATGGCGAGGGCGTTGCCAGTGATGTAGGCCTACAATACGCCCGTCGGTTAGGCTACATGCTTGTACTCTCTGGAAAGGGGAGCAGAAGGCTCACGGTGATGCGCCTCGACTCCCAGCAGCCCGAGGCCAAGGCCTGGAGCCGCGACTCGGGCTTGCCGGGCAGGACAGCGCGCATCCTGTTCTATCGGTAGGGCGTCTCCTGCAAGGACATGTCTGGGTCGCGGGGCGGTTGGAGCAGCTGTGTCGCGTGGAAACCGAGAGAGCTTGACTTGCGAATCCGTAGGTACCAGGTTGCGATCTGGCGATCTGGAGAGAGCTGTGAGCTCGGCGGTGGTCGTGTTGGCGTCGTAAGCAGACAGCCCTGTGCCGCGCCCTGCTGGGTTCGTCTTTACTGCATCCAGCGACGATCGACCCACCAATTCCCTGCTTGGGTGCTTGGAGCTGCGCCCACTAACAGCGGGAGGTGGACCTGTGACATTGAATTGCGACAGTCACCAGAGACGAGTGGATTCTTCATCAAATGGGCTTGCTGAAGATCAGAACTCAAGTGGCACAAATGGACAGCCTTTGGCCCGAGTTCAGAATGAAATACCCGAATTCCGAGACGGATCACAAAAATACAAGTTCAACACATGTGCACAGCCATCTGACCCGTCAGCCGACACTGCATGCCATCGTGATCTTGCTTGCCTTGAAGCTCTCCTGATGACGTGGGGGTGCCACAACACCCCGCCAAGGTTCCAAGTGGGTATTTTCTGGAAGAGAGCTGAGCTGATCATCAGCCAGATCAACTCGGGTTCGATTCATGTTCAGCCTTCCTTGGATTTCATTGTACTTCGTATGACGGGCAACATACAGGCAAATTCCAGTAAGCAATGTGTTTCTTGGCTATGTACCTGATCGAGCCATCTGCTACCAACAGCCAGCCTTGACAAACAAAAAACCGCACCTCGTATGCACGTCCGCCGGCCTCAACCCAAACTCCCAGCCCATGTATTCCTCTGCCCAGCCTCTACACGTTACGCCGCCATAACCCGCTGTTGTCGTTGCTCGTTGCCAGTGCCGCGCTCCGGACTTCATAATCCCTCCCAAAACAAGCCAAAATCAGCCATCCAGCCCGAACCCAAACCCAAGCAAATACCCAAGTTCCCGAAACAATGAAATCACAACCTAACACCTGCCCCAATGCCCCTGCCCACATACCAAACCGTCTCCCTCCACTTCCCCAGCCTCACCCCGATCACCGCCCGCGCATCCAGCTTCAGCTTGCCGCCCAGCGCCTCCTTCAGCCTGCCGTACCCGACCGAGTCCATCGACCAGTCGACCGGCAGCTTGGGCGTCTGCGACCTCCCCGGCGGCGCCGCGAACGGCACGTCATACTCGATCCTGCCGATCGGCTCCGTGTGGTTGTATAGCGCCGTGGCGTTGACCGACTCGATGTAGATCGTGTTGTACATGAGCGGCGACACCAGCGTGAACGTCGCCGTCGACGAGAGCACGTGGAAGGTCGCGTCGCGGATGAAGTGCAGTTGGCCGTTGTCCTCGTCCTCGTCATCTCCGTCGCCGCCCCCTTCTCCGTCTCCATCCTCGCCGGGCAGCCGCAGCCGGGGTGCGGGTATCGTGATATCGAGGCGGGAGAGCGCCTCGCCGAGCCACGGCAATGCTGGGATGGTGCCGCGGTGAGTACGGACCGTGATGGTCGTGTTGTAGCCAGACAGATACTCCGACAGCAGATCGCGGCCGCGCTCGAGGGCCTTGTCCCCGCCCATGGCGGGGTTCCACATCGCCGACGCGATCAAGTTGGCGTTGATCCCCGACCTCAAATCCATATTTTCCACCCACGCCTCTCCCATGATGAGCCCATTATTTTCAATGAAAATGCTGGCAAAGGGAATCTGTGCCGAGTACGGCGTCGGATTCGTCAGGTTCACTGAAGCCCGCAACGAGATGGATGTCGCGCTCGTCTCGGTGATTTCGACCGCCCCGGCCTTGGGCAACCCCGAGCCCAAGAGATCCTTGCCCAGAGCTGTGAAAGTCAGTCTGCTGTCGTGTGAAGTTGGTCCGTGGTCGAGAGAAAACGCAGACAGGAAGCCATCGATCGGGGGCGCTTGACGAGACTAGAAAAGGGACGGACGTTTAACTGGGATCTTCCCTTCGGCGGGGACTGCCTTCACCACGAGCTCGCCGAGTATCGTCTGGACCTTGACATCCACGAGCGCTTGTACGCTCAGCATGATCTCCTTGCCGCCGAACAGGAGAGCCTGGATGACCTCAGTGAAGACGTCTGCGTCCGTCACGTTGAGCGGCGCATCATTGATGCGTGACTGGATCTTCAGCGTGGCTTCCTGATCCTCGGTGGATGGAATTTGTGTCGAGTTCGCCTCCTGCCACTCCTTCAGGTCAAGCTCGCCGAGTTTGTCCCCCTTGTAGAAGACATCTGCTGTTGAGCGGACGCTGGTGACGTTCAGCGAGAAATTCATCTCGGACGGGAGCCCCGCAAGAACCAGGATGGTTCCCGATACTCGCGGGTTGGACGAGGGATTGTCGGGTTCCGCCGTCGGGTCCGGCAACTTAAAGTGGACATCCAGCAGGGAGAAGCTTCGGATCAGGTTCTCAAACGAGCGTCCGGGGAACGGCACGGGGACCGTGATGCTGGACAAGATGTCCGAGAGCCATTCGGGCGTGTCATCGACCGGCTGCTTCTGGCCCCGGACAAGCACCGTGGCTGTTTCGCCATTGAGGTACTTTTTGAACAGCATGTCCAGGGGCGATGATTCCGAGTTGGGACAGAGCTGGGTGAGCGTGTCGGGCAATCCCTTGATGAGCGCGTGCGCGTCTACAACAACCGCTGAATGGGCTCGCACGGCCACGGTCCCAGTTGTGGCGACGGCGACCGAAATGGAGGGATCGGCGGGGCTGCATCCGGGGAGGAGAAGCTCGAAGCCGAGCGCGGGCACATCCAGAGACAGCGGGTACTCGTTGAAGGATGTGATCGACACCTCGGCCGCCATCGCATTACTCTTCCCAGGAAGGGGCTGCTCCCTGAAGTTCAGCCTCGTAATGTTGTACTCGGGCATGTGAGGCAACTTGCTGCCTACACAGAGATATCAGATCAGCAACGGTTTTGTTTCAGGGCTCGGGCCCGTGTGGTATTAGAAAACATGTTGTCAATGTCTCAAAAAAGAGACTTCTCTCCGAGATACAGGGAGGCAAATGAACGGTAAAGGGATTGACCTTCAAACGTCAGCGACTCCGCGATGGAGTGCGTTCCCAAAGGAATGATTCCGGCCCGGAGCTGGATGTCGGCCTGCCCACGGACCCGGACGATGTCCAACCTCCCCTCCAGCCATTCATTCGCGATCATCCGAATGCCCTCAGCGTCGCCAGGGATGAGGTCGGCCACAAAATCGACGGCGTTGTTGCGGCCGTCGGCAATCGTGACCTTCAGAGAGGGGATGCCGGCGGTCCCAAGCAGAATATTGTTGTACTCGGGCAGGTAGACATTGATCTTGGTCTCCCCGGTGCCTAGCTCCCCCACCAGCCATGTGGCAACGCGGCCAACGCGCCTGACATGTTCATTCACCACGCGCTGCCCATCCAGCCTGAAATTCGCCTGTATCCTCGCGCGGACGCCGTCAGATGTGATGGACACGAGCGACAGGTTGGTGGGTTCAACGACGGTCGCCTGTTTTGCATATTCCTCAACGGCGGCGGGAACGACGAATGCGAGGAGCATGATGGCCAGGGCAAAAGCAGCCAGCACGATCATGGCAATGACGGACGGCCATCGTATTGACCTGCTCTTGGCAGACCTGGCGGAGGGCGCCCACGAAGAGCGCGAGGCGATGGAGGCCGCATCGCCGTGATGAACGTCGTCGCGCTCTCCGTCATAGCGAGGTGTCGCGGCTGAACTCAACAATAGCGGGGTCGACTCGGACGACTCCTCGGGCTCGTTTGGCTCGTGTCCCTCATGGGGATCCGGGGTGTCGAGAGTTTTGCTGCCGCCGGCGGCAAAAAGGGGCGGCGGCATCTTTGGGTCGGCCATGTTTGGGGTGTGTGTTGGGGGGTCGGTGTTGAAAGAAGGAGAAGAAAGCGATGGGAACAGAAGCGTAAGCTGGGCTTCGAGCTAAAGAGAGCGGGCTGGCTAGGACATGACAGTCGGGTTGCTCTAATAAAAGGATAATGGGCCCGTGTTTACCTAGCGGAAGGCAACAATAGCTGATGCTCGAGCTAGAGCATGGCGGGGCCGTAAGAGGCGATGGTTGTGGGGTTGAGGGAGATGGATGATTGTTGCTGTTGTTGTTGATGTTCGAGGTGAGGTGATGACGCTGGCCTACAGCCGTCTGAAAGAGGGTGCCACTTCAGGCGGCTGCACAGCCCCTGGTCAGTGTCTCGGCCCAAGGCACAGCGCCTATTGGCCCCAGGCTGACGCTGCATCGCTCACCCCAACCCAAGCCAGGGCCAGGTACCGCTCCACTCCGTTCCCGCGGGCTCAACCCCAGAGTGGGGAAGCTGGGGGCCAATTGACCACAGCCAATTCGTCAGCCACAATGCCAAATCCCAGCTCCACGACGACAACAAATTCAACAATTCGCAGGGAAGTGCCTGTTGAGGACTTTACAGAGTGCGGATACAGGTCGAGTCAAAATTGAGCTGCCCGGATGCTCGAGAATTGCGGCCGTGCCACTGTGGAACCATCTGCTCGACCCGAGACTGTGGCTCCGTGCGTGAAGTGTTGCTGCAGAACCGCTCAGACAAAGAGACAAACTCGGGCTGATAAGACGAGAGAACAAGCTTTCCGGGGTTAGCAATCGGTCGAATCATCAGGGTTGTTTAGGGCATCTTTTTTTCCTAGCACCCCCCGTTCACGGATGTGACTGACTCACGGCTCGGCGTCCCCAAAAAAACACCAAGACCCTGTCATCTCGAAGAGGCGAACCCCATCAGCACTTGATTCGCTGCCCTTGAGGATCCCGAGAGACCGAGAATAGTTAAAAAGCATCCGCCCCCGTCCCAGACACCAGCTCCAAGACCCCAAGCTGTTCTTACCGCCATGCCTCCTCGCATTACCTGCCGTACCATCAAATCCGCCATGGCTCATCTCCAGACCCGTTCCCTGTCCAGCGCCTCCGGGCCCAGGCATCTCCTGTCCATTGCCGATCTCACGCCCTCCGAGTTCACCAAGCTCGTGCGCAATGCCTCGTCTCACAAGGCTGCCGTCAAGGCTGCCTTCGCTGCTGGCGAGCAGCCTCCGAAACCGCTCCACGGCGCCCTGACGGGCAAGACGGTGGCCATGATGTTCAACAAACGCAGCACCAGGACCCGTGTGTCGACAGAAGCCGCCGTGCAGCTCATGAGCGGCCATCCCATGTTCCTGGGCAAGGATGATATCCAGCTAGGCGTACGTCTTGTTCTTCCATCCGACCCCTCTAGTGAGCCCCACTCCTACTAACCCCGAACCCCCAGGTGAACGAGTCCCTCTACGACACCTCAGTCGTCATCTCGTCCATGACGTCGTGCATGGTGGCCCGCGTGGGCGCGCACAAGGAAGTCGCCGACCTGGCCGAGCACTCGTCCGTGCCCGTCATCAACGCCCTGTCCGGCGACTTCCACCCGCTGCAGACCATCGCCGACTTCCAGACCATCAGCGAGAGCTTCCCGTCCCGCGCGGCCTCCTCCTCCGAGTCCAGCCTCGGGCTCGAGGGCCTCCGCGTCGCCTGGGTCGGCGACTCCAACAACGTCCTCTTCGACCTCGCCATCGGGTGCATCAAGATGGGCGTCGACATCGCCGTCGCCTCGCCCGAGGGGTACGGCATCCCCGACGCCATGAGAACCGTCATCCAGGCCGCCGCGTCCGGCGTCGCCAACCCGGGGAAGCTGTCCGAGACAACGGTGCCCGAGGAGGCCGTCAAGGACGCCGACATCCTCGTCACCGACACATGGGTGTCGATGGGGCAGGAGGCCGAGGGCCAGAAGCGCCTCAAGGCCTTCGCCGGGTACCAGATCACCAACGAGCTGGCCAAGCGTGGCGGCGCCAAGCCGGACTGGAAGTTCATGCACTGCCTGCCCAGGCACCCCGAGGAGGTTGACGACGAGGTCTTCTACGGTCCCAGGTCGCTTGTTTTCCCCGAGGCCGAGAACAGGCTTTGGGCTGCTGTTTGTAAGTTGCCAATGGGGGGGGCTTTCGGACGGTTCGTCTAGTCATGCAGAATTGTGCTAACTTCATGACAGCTGCCCTGGAGGCGTTTGTGGTCAACAAGGGGAAGATCCTTTAAAAAAGCTGGAATCTCGCTGGCCACTCGTTGGCGTTGTAGTCTCACATTGCTTCAAAACTAAGCAGGGGTGATTTTAGGCGTCGGTATGGAAAAGTTTACCGATACCAAAGATGATGGCGTTCAGAGAACATAAAGATTGTTTCACTTCAGTTTGCGGTACATCTCTGTGACCAAAAGCGCAGTTGGATTACAACTAATACATTCTCCCAAACCCACCACCAGCAGCTCCTATTATTTAGCCGGGGGGCAGCTGGCTGGCGTCGACAACCTCGTCAGCCTCCTTGAGCGGGCCATCTTCGTCGGGTCCGTACAGGGGGGAGCGAGGCAGGGCCATGAGGCCGGTCCGGGCGGATTCGAGGATGCCGAAAGGGACAATAAGCTTGAGGAACGAGTCTATCCTGGAAGGCTTGGCAGACCTAAAGAGGAGGTTGAAATCAGCATGAGTCACATGCTTTGTTGGGGGTGGACGGGCAGCGAGCCAAGACTTACACCTCAACAATGCAGCTGTTAGTGCTGATGTCCAGGACCTTGCCGCCAAACTGGTGGGCGAAATAAGTTATGTTCTTCAAGTGCTCATGCTTGTGGCGCAACGCCTCGCTGGTCGCCAGCTTGCTAGGGTGGAAATCCTTGGCGGCGGCCACGAGACTGGCGTCCTGGCCATTCGCCTCGGCCTCGATCCCATCGGCCGTCATCTCGCGGTGGTGGGCGAGCAGCTCCTCGAAATACTCGGGGCCGAGGATGTTGATCTTGGCCAGGAGCAGTTCGCGTTGCACGAGTGGTGCGTTGGTGTAGTCGAGCACGGCCCAGACGGGGACAAGATCCTCCAGCTGGCGGCGGGCCTGCTCCACGACACCATCCTGACCCGTGAGCACGATGGTCATGCGCGAGAGATCCTCCACCTCGGTGCTGCACACGACGAGCGAGTCGATGTTGAAGCCGCGGGCGGCCAGGATACCGGAGACGCGCGAGAGCACACCAGGCTCGTTCTGGACAAGGCAGTTGAGGACGTGGCGCTTGGGAGGCACGGCGGACGGCGTCGGGGTTTCGTAGAGGATGCTGGAGACGGCAGCTTGGGCAGACCATGCTGGCGGCTGATCAACCGGGAGCGGTGCTTGGCGGCGGCGGATGGCCTTGTAGGCGATGGCAGAAGTCGAGCTGCTGTACCGGACGGCGGCCAGCGGGGCGATGCGTGGGACATCCCGAGCCGCCGCCGTGGCTAACCTACGCCATGCGGGCGAGGTAGCGAGGAGAGCGCGAGACGCCATATTGGGGAGTCAGTTGTGCGGCACAAAGGCCCGAGTTGTTGGGGGGAAACGGCAACCCCAAGTTCTTCTGCAAAGTAGGTCAGTGTCCGGGCGGCAATTGGCGATGGTCATCCAGGTGAGTCACCTTCAAGCTGGAGCGAGACGCCGGAAAGGAAGAAAAAGTTTCCCGACCGCCTCGAGCTGATTGTGTCACCGTGTGGGAAGCCAGGCCGGTTGTGGAGAGGCAAACTTGCATTGGTCAATTCCGCCCTGGAGCTCCAGGTGCTCCGAATCCGGGGCAGGTGTGGGTCAACCAAGACAGGCAAAGAAAGGATAAAGCATCCTCCGAGTTCCGATTCGAGATCCAACCGCATGCTCCAATCACAGGGTTCCCACCTCAAGTTCCACCTCTCCATCATAAGTGCATCGCGAGGCGACGTCCGAGACACGATGTGATGCGCGCGGCACAGGCCGCCTGCATCATCATCGCCTAGACCAGCCCGAGAATTCAACAGCTTCCGCGGCAGGCATAGAATAAACCCAGACCTCGAGGCTGCCTCACTTGGAGGACACCGCTTTGAAGTTCAACTCAGCACCAGCGTCCTGAGGAGAAAACCTGCTGTGTTTCGAAGCTGAAGGGGCGTCTCTCTTTCTCGAGGAACATCGGGGAACCGAGTCAATCTGGCTATCAAACCAACTGCACAATGGTGGAAGTTCCCGGTCCAGCTCTCCAGTCTCTTGGGGCACTCTTGTTATTGAGGACAAGTTAGCGCCCATCGTTCACCAGTTAAGGTGGTTTTCGACAAGCTCCCTCGCCATGTTCCTTTGGCAGCCTTGATGCTTGATGACCAGGGCAGTCACTCGAGGAACGCATGTGGTGGGGCAGGGAGGATTGTTCACTCCCACAGCAGCAGGGTGGAATTGAAGTCCTCTGGCCAGCCTCGGCTTCCCCCAGAATTACCGGGCACTTTCCTACGGGTAGGTACATAGTACTCCAACAGGCAGTGTTTGCCTCTGCACATCGGAGCCTCTACGGAGGTTGCAGGCCAAAGTTGCGACCCCCTAGTCAGGTATCTTTTCTGCGCTAAAAACTCAGCTGTGTACTTACTGTATGGTCGGAATTTACCCCTGACACCTTCGTAGAGGGTGTGAGACTCAAGATGAAAGGCAGCCTCCAATCGCGCTGGACAGTGCCATTTATGGGTGGCCTGCTTGGTATGCACGGTCTCCACACTGTGTGTCTGTTTCCCAGGTCCAACTTTTCCAGCCGCCGCTGAAACAGACGACTTCTTTTTTGTCGCGTTGCAAGTGCTACCTCCCAACGCTGGGAACCGCGAAACCAACCAAAACAGTTCCCCGACCGACCACGCTTGGTTTTCGCGCGCCGGCACATCCTCTGTCATATCGTTGCTTCTGGACCGCATCAGTATCGCGACGACCACCTCCACCCCCCGAGAGAGAGCAGCCCTCGCAATGGACGACACGGAGCGACGCAGCGCAAAGCGCTCTCGCTTTGATCAGACCGAGCCTGAACCCCGACGCTCACGCTTCGACCGCCGTTCCCGCTCTCCGCCCATGCGCAAGCCGGATTCCGGCCGCGAGCGCGACCGAAGCCCCCTCCCGAAACCGCGCGACACCCCGGCCGACTCCAAGTCGCCGCCCGTGGACCCCGCTGCAGCTGCTGGTGAGTTGGCTGTTCTTACGCCGCTCCCTGCGGCGAGTTGGTCTGCCGTCCGCGCGTCTGGTGCTGACTTTTGACTCTAGCTGCCGCCGCCGCCCGTATCAACGCGCAGCTCCAGGCTCGCAAAGGCATCCAGCATGTCGATGTTCCCCCGGTGCGGTCGAGCCCGACCGCCGACAGCAACGCCGCGTCCGGCCCCGGGGCCGGCACGATCAACGGGGAGATGTACATTTCGGATGGCGATTACATCAAGGACATCGAGGTCAACGACTTGCGCAACAGATATCTCCTCACCAAGGGGTCAACACAGAAAATGGTAATTCACTCCTTGGTTGTCACACTGATCTGTCATCAGCTCCCCGGGCACGTCATCCGCCGCTGCTCTCCTTAGCGCTCACCATGACGATCTTGTGCGGGACACTCTTGCTTACTGGAAGCATGATAGCTCGCACAGGTACACCCTCTTTTGCATCTGCTGACCTCGGCTGCCTGATCTAGATTAAAGATGAGACTGGTGCCGGTACGCCCTGCCTTGAACCTTGCGCTGCTGTTAGAGGACGCCGATTGACTAGTTGATCCCTCAAAAGATGTTACCACGCGTGGAAGCTACTATCCGGACAAGAACATGGCCACTCCTGCGGTAAGACGACCAGCTTGGGATCACTGGGCAAGACGACTGACATCTCATCCACAGAACCCCCCGCTGTATCTCCATGTTACCAGCACGACCAAGGAAGGCCTGGATAAGGCTGTCGCCAAGATTGAGGAGATGATGAAGCAGGAATTGCCCCAGCTCGTAGACGAACGCCGCTTCCGCCGCAGGGAGCAGGAGCCTCCGGTGGAGCGCGATGAGTTTGGCCGAGTAAGTGGCATTTCCAGTGTCCCTCACATCCTGGACGCTATCTAACTCAGATCAGCGTAAATGGCCCGAGGAAAAGATCCCGATCGCGCTCGACCCAATTCCGGGGTTCAACCTGCGTGCACAGGTTGTAGGACACGGAGGGGCCTATGTCAAGCACATCCAACAAGAGACAGCCTGCCGGGTTCAAATCAAGGGGCGCGGGTCCGGCTATATGGAGGCATCGACCGGCCGTGAGAGCGATGAGGACATGTTTCTTCATGTTGCGTAAGACAAGAGTATTGTCCGGCCAGTTTTGATCTGTACTGACATGTTGGCAGCGGACCCGATCCGAGGATGGTCGAGAAAGCCAAGGAGCTCTGTGAGGACCTGCTGGGCAACGTCAGGGAGCAGTACGAGGAGTTCAAGAACCGCCCGCCCCGTAGCTACGGTGGTGGTGGTGGTGGTGGTGGCGGCGGCGGATATGGCGGCAGGGGTGGCGGCGACTCGTACCAAGGCGGCGGCTACAATAGAGATGGCCACCACCAGAACAACAGCCACGGACACGGACACGGGCACGGCCATACCAGCCACAGCAGCCATAGCTACAACAACTCGCCTGCACCGGGAGGCAGCGCGAGCGCCGCCTCGGCCACACCTGCATCGGCCAACGCCGCTACCTCGGCTGCCGACTATGCGGCCCAGTACGCGCAGTACTACGGTACGGATCCGTACGCGGCGTATGGCGGCTACCAGGCGTACGTTCAGATGTATCAGCAGTGGGCAGCTGCGCAAGCCGGCCAAGGAGGTGCTGCTGTGGGAGCTCCAGGCGTCCCCGGCGCTCCCGGCGCCCCGGGCGCCTCAGCGTCGCCCCCGCCCCCGCCCCCGAGCGAGGCTGCTCCGCCTCCGCCTCCCCCTTCAGCAGCGCCCCCGCCCCCGCCTCCATCGGGGCCGCCGGGCGTGGGCGGATACAGCTCGGTAGGTCTGATTTCAGGAGAAGTCTGGTTTCGCGGCTAACGTAGTTTAGGTCCCTCCTCCACCTGGCCTCTAAGTCGGCTTTTCTTGTCATAAGCCAGGCCATTGGCCTTTAATTTGCCGAACCTTGACTTTGGCGTCGGAGTATTCGCCACGAGGTCAAGGATGAGCATGGAGGTTGTATTCGGCTTACATGTTTCGTCGGCGGGAGAGACTAGAGTTGAGGCAGGGCGGATGTGATCAGCTACGTTAGACTCAAAATCCAGGGGAGCGGGTATGCCGGGTTTTGGCACGTGAGGACCCGTTGTCGGGAGTGTTTCTCAATTTCTTTTTGGTCATCTTTTGGATTGGGCATTCTCATGGGATGCCAGCAATGGTTTCGGCCTTTTGGCACAGAATGGACAGTGGGCGCGCAGAATGTGGCTCACCCCCAGCACCATTCATCTTTTCTCCCCTGATTGTAATGTCGGCGACTATTCTTGAGCGTGGCGATATCCCGATACTAGCAATGACCCTTGGACAACAACATGCCTGCTCTCAGGGAAGCATTGCTTGTGGCATTAATTATTGCCCGACAAGCCCTGGCAAACTTGCGAAACGGATGTCCCCAAGGGGTTTCACATGCTCATAGGGGTTCAAGAGGTCGAAACATGGATGCTTGTCTGGTCGCTTCTGGTCGCTAACCTAAAACGGTTTCCCCGCAACAGCTCGAAGCTCCACGGGTGGGGCCGATGGAGGCACCACGCCAGAGGCGGAAGCAACATTGATCCCACTGCACCAACAATGACCACCAGCAATGCCCACCCACCATGAGCCACCAACGATACCCATCCCATGATGCGGTCAAGGAGCCACACGCAGTGTCCTTGAAGGTCCTGCGGTAAGTTGCATTCCCCCCTCTTCCAATCGACATCCCTGACCTAAGTCAAGTCAATCTGTCCCAGGCTCTCCCGCCCATCCCTCGTCGCGCAGTACCCCGTCCAGGCGCCCTTCTCCGACCCGACCTCCCACCCGCCGCCCATCCCCGCCTCCCTCGCCTACAGCCCGAACAGCATCAGCAATGACGCCGCTGACGCCGCCCCAACCCCGCCGACGAACCCCACCCCCTTCCTCCTCACCCCGATCCTGAACCTTCCCCCGTCGTTCGGCTCCGCCTACGTCGGCGAGACCTTTAGCTGCACCCTCTGCGCAAACCACGACCTCCCCGACGCCGCCGCCGCCGCTGCGTCCCGCACCATCCGCGACGTGCGCATCGACGCCGAGATGAAGACGCCCTCCACCACCACCCCGACCAAGCTCACCCTTCAACCGCCCACCACCTCCCCCTCCGGCGAAGGGGGCGTCGACCTCACGCCGGGGACCTCCCTCCAGCGGATCCTGGCGTTCGACCTGAAGGAGGAGGGCGCGCACGTGCTGGGGGTGACGGTGTCGTACTACGAGGCGAGCGAACTGGCGGGGCGGACGCGGACGTTCCGCAAGCTGTACCAGTTCGTGTGCAAGGCGTCGCTGATTGTGCGGACCAAGCCGGGGGTGCTGACGGCCGGGCCGGCCGGGGAGAGGAGGTGGGTGCTGGAGGCGCAGCTGGAGAACTGTAGCGAGGAAGGGGTGGTACTGGAGAAGGTTGGGCTGGACTGTGAGGAGGGGCTCGCGTGGGAGGGGTGTAATGGGTGGGATTGGGAGGATGTGGAGAGGGAGAAGGGGGGGAAGAGGCCGGTGCTGAGGCCAGGAGAGACGGAGCAGGTTTGTTTTGTTGTGGAGGAGGTGGGAGAGGGGACCGTGAAGGAGGTGGACGGTCGGGTGGTGTTTGGGGTGCTGCAGATTGGGTGGCGGAGTGAGATGGGCAACAGGGGGTTTTTATCGACGGGCAAGTTGGGGACGCGGTTGGTCAAGCCGAGGGAGAGGGGTTGAGGGAAGGCAATGTCAGGGACACAGGACTGGCAGGGTTGATCACTTGATGGATAGCCAGGAGTTGGGCCAGCACGAGGGAGAGTTTCCGGCTGACGGCGCTGGTCGGACATCTTTGATCTCGTTCAATATCGCCGCCATCATATTGCGGATCGCTTCACTCGCCTCGTCTCCATCAGTGTGGGGATATCCCCTAAGTTTGGAGAGAGCTGGATGACACCAAGAGGACAACCTGATCCACCCGCTCGGGCATCCTGGGAATAGACCCTCGATCTCGCCAGCAAGCCGAATTCCATAACCGACCCTTCCCGCCTCGCTGCCACCTCATCATCGGCTGGAGATGATCCACCGTGACGAGCCGTTCTAAGCCCAAGTGGCCAACTTTCCGGGAGCCTGGGACATATCTTAGCCGACGGGACCCGCGTTTGAACTTGATATGCTGACGCGGAGGGTCGGAGCATATATATCCAGCTAACTATAGTTATATATCCAACTCTATTATTACGGATTCCCCTTCAATTACGCAACCCTGTCGGCGACGCACCTGGCATCACAAACCCATCCCGTTTGCTCTCTCATACTCTCAATCTCCTGCAGGGCATGGCGGCCAACCGCGCATGGCTCAATATGGACATTGAAACTGACTATGTCGATGCCTACCCTGCCGCCTTGTCGTCCAAAGCGGAGCTCCCATGCCCCCCCGCCGATCCCACGTTGCCATCCAAACCAAACAAACCGTGCACCACAGAAATAAGAAGAACAGCTACCACACACCACGGGGAAGGTCGATCACACGGCTTGGCTCACTTGGGATTAGCAAATGGCTCGTCCGCGAGTTTCGAACCAGGTTTCCGGAAGCGCCTCCCGTGACCGCGTCCGTGATCAAACAAGCCAGTGGGTACTCGGGGTTTGTGCCACCATGGGCTGGGAGGTGGGGGGGCAGGCGCTGTGCTACCGGTTGCAGGTAGGTATCTTGCCACGCGCTCTCTTTCGTGCCCTCCCACGCCTCTGGCGCGGGTATCCCGAAGTGGCGGATCGGAATCGTTAGGTAACTACATCTGTATAACTAACTATAGTTCCGGAACATTCCAAGTCGCTACTACATGGATATAAATTCAGCATGGCCCCTTAGACCCTCAAAAGGCGAAGAGGAAAAAAAAAACCAAAATACAATGAGCTATAGCGCGAACGATCCTGCATAAAGAATGACGAGCTAGGTAAGAAGGTCGTGACTAAACGAGAACGCTAAAAGCAAGACTCGTCCTGAAGGGTATCCGATAGCTACTATCGACGCTGTTATATCCGAATATCCTGGCCGGTATGTCGGCGGCAGCCATAGGAAATTGTGCGAGTCCCAGGTGATCCACGTATTGTCCTCGCTAAGACCAACTCCCAAACGATTGACATGCTGCGAAAGGGGACTAGACATTGCCTTTGATACTTCAGGGGCTAGTATAGCCGTCGAAGCTGTTGGCAACAATGACAGGTTGTTTAGTGTGAAAGTGCCGACGTTTGTGAGAAGAGAAGAACTAGTTTTGTCAAACGCAAGGTACGTGGCAATTGTACCTATCTCAAGCATTGCTATACAGGCGCCTGTTATAGCGTCCCAGAGCTTGATAGTCTTGTCGTGCGACGCCGACGCGAGCGTCTCCGAGTCGTGGGAGAACGCGACTGTGCGGACCCAGTTGCTATGCCCTTCGAGCGTTGCCGTGCAGGTGCCTGTTGCGGCGTCCCAGAGCTTGATAGTCTTGTCGCCTGACCCCGACGCGAGCGTCTTCGAGTCGTGGGAGAACACGACTGTGTTGACCGAGCCGCTATGCCCTTCGAGCGTTGCCGTGCAGGCGCCTGTTGCGGCGTCCCAGAGCTTGATAGCAGTGTCGCCTGACCCCGACGCGAGCGTCTTCGAGTCGTGGGAGAACGCGACTGTGCTGACCCAGTTGCTATGCCCTTCGAGCGTTTGGATGCATGCGTCCCAATCTAAATCAACTCCCGGCGGTAGAGCAAGCCAGGCGGGAAATTGGTGTTGGAACGTACTTCGGACGACGCTCTGCTCTGGCGTAAATACGATGGCTGAATGGTAGACCTGAAGAGGCGACATGTCGATAATAGAGCAATGACTTCGAATGACCCGCCTGGTATCCAAAAGAAACGCCGAGACCTTGTCGCTTCCTTCTCGCTATAGAAAAACAAGTCAGTATATTATATTATCCAAGGGAATAGCCAAAGCAGCAACGTACATCAAGCAAGCCCAGCAAGTCATTCACCATACTGATGCTCTCCGAGACCCATCCCAGAAGACCCATCACTTCGAGCCAGTGCAGAAGATGGCGCTTCAAAAACTGGTCGACAAGATCGCCGTCACGTATCAAGCGCTCACTCTCCTTCCAGTGGTAGACCCAATACCGGCAGGCGTACTGAATTTCAGGCGGCAGCGCGGCGTCGATAGTCTGCTGATCGACTTCTGACCGCCGTTTCCCCGGCATCTGCAAGCTGCAGATATCTCTCCTGAGGTGTTGGCTCATGAGTTGAATGCATCTATTCGTCAGCGTCTTGTGATATTTTATCTCGTCAATCCAAAATTCGGCAGCCCGCTTGGTTGGGTCAACGAGGAAGTCGCGGAAGGACAAGTGAAAAGGTCTGACGGGGGAATCGGCTTTCGACGGAATGCTCAGGACGGAGTGGAGAGAGTTGAGCCTGCGAGATACACCTCTAGGAGAGATGTTGAGAAGTCGAGCGAGCGACGATACTGAAAGGGGCTGAGCGAGGAGAATAATGGGGCTGTCGGAACTGCAACGCTTGACCATTACGCCAAAAACTGTGCGCTATTTCTAGCAGGTCTACTTCAGTTCCCCCCCCTTATATTCCAACAGGGGCCAACGACATCCCGAAACTCAGCCAATAAGCAGCTTTCTGCAAATCCGTACCTCCGACGGTAAGCTGGCTGAGAACAGGGAGATATGTGGTGTCCAGCTTGTCTAGCTCAGAGCCGTGGGTATTGGTCTGATACTGGAGGACCTTCTCCAGCTGATCGGCGGGGTCCGACCACACTGGATCTCCAACGAACCGGCAGACGGTTGCGGCAAAAATGAACAATGGGACGGCCATCTGAGCGAGCGTTTGAATGACGGGTTCGCCGGGCCAATCTGACAGCAGTTCAAGGCCTTTGAGAGCTTCGCTGTTATATTCGTTCCTGATTCTCGCGAGTTCGTATCTTAGGAATGCAGATATATCGCGTTCGACGATCGGCTCCGGAATTTGGTGTAGAGCTAGGTTCTCGTACCTTCCCTGGACGTTCTTGAAACCGAGGCGAATGGGTAGCTCCGGCCGGCTGGTGATGAAAACCTTCAAACGAGCGGGGCAGAGGACGTTTGCTTGTGCCAACAGGGAGATAATGGTCTTGACGTCGTTATTTCCGTCACACTCGTCGAGAGCGTCAACCACGACGAGGATTACCATAGCCTGGCCAATACGGTCAAGGGGCTGCAGGATAAGCTTCTCCAGCTGGTCTCTCAGCGACTTCGTGGCAATCGCCCCGTCGGCATCGATGGCCTCTCTGACGTAAGGCTCCAGGGCGGGGATTTTACGTATAAGTTGACTGGCAATTGTAGGGAAGAACAAGGCAGCTTTGCCACGGTCGCCTTCTCCCCTTTTGAAGAAGAAGCTGGCCCCGAGAAGGCCGTTGTCTGCGAACATCGTCGCCACGGTTCGAGAAATGGTGGATTTCCCGGTCCCCGCCATGCCGTTAAGCCAGAAGATGATCTCGCCATGAGGATTGTGTGCACACTCCCTGATCTGGCAGAGGAGCTCGGTTCGGGTGTCAGGATGGCATCGAGCATTATGCTGCTCGGCGAAAGGGTCGAAGGCTGCGTCGTGTGCAGTCGGAACTGAGAGTCTCCAGTCAGACCTGTAATTGTGATTGTCACCGATATGGATCGTTCCATGCCCTTCGGCATGTGCTGTCCCAACAGAGTTTGTCGTCATGGTTGTAGTGGTAACGCGCTGGCTGGATGGCTTGATGTGACGGCTGTAGGGCACTTGTATATTCTAACTGGGCGTCTAAGGCTGCCTCAAGGTTAGAAACAAGAGAATATCGCTTATGTCGGACTTGTAGTATGTGTGTTTGCTTGCCTTTCGATATAGGAGCATGCCCTATCTGGGAGCAGCACGACAAAGTGTTGAATTACCGATTATACGACTTTCATTCAAGTCGGCGTCGACTTCTGGGTTAGGTGGTTGAAGTTGAGCTGCTGCATGTACCCCGCTTTTTAGGCGCCAACCGCGCACGCCCAGCCGCAGAGGAGCATCAACTTCCGTCTTCCTCCCCCTTCCTACAACAACAGCCAGTCAATGGGCTATGGCGGAACCGTTCGGCATCGTCGCTGGCGCCTTGAGCGTTGCCGGCCTCTTCAACAATTGCGTCGACTGTTTCGAGTATATCCAACTAGGTCACCATTTCGGGCACGATTACGAGAGATGTCAGCTGAGACTGGACATTGCGAAGACACGCCTAGGCCGATGGGGCGAGGCGGTCAAGATCAACGACGACCCGCGTTTCCATTCTACCGCGCCGATCGACAAGTCGGTTCAATTGGCCCAATCGATCATCGAGGAGATCATGATCCTCTTTGAGTCCGCCCGGAAAACGTCGAAGCGATACGAGCTGGTTGCGGACCAGCAGGATCTGGTAGTGTTCGAAGAGAGGGATATGAAGCCAGCCGGGCGAGCGTTGCACAGCCGGCTGAAACATCTGGCCCGTGGAAGACAGAAACACACGAGCCTAGCGAAGAAGACAGCGTGGGCTTTATACGACGGGAGAAGCCTCGAGAAAACCGTCGGGCAGATTGCCAGCTTTGTGGATGATTTGGAGAAGGTCTTCCCTGTCGAAGTCGTCTGTCACAAATTGGCCGAGATTGAGATCGAAGAGGTGGAGGACGAAGCAAGCCTGACGATGCTCAAGGATGCGGCGGGGGGGATTGATGCCGCCTTGTCAGATGCGGCTACGCAGAAGATCGACGCGATTGCAGAGAGGAATTCCGCAAGGGATATCAGAACGGAGGACCGTGCAAGGGTCCACCTCGGCAACGTCATCACCGACGCGGCCTTGCATCGTGAAGTCCTCATCAGGGACCAGACAACCAACTTGGTAGAGACGGTGGTGGCGAAGGGCGAGTCTAGGATCCAGATTGGAAATACGTACGGAGGCAACGGTTTCTGGGATCGTTAATTCTGGACCTAGGGGTCGTCACTGAATGCATAGTTATGGTCCACTTTTCCTTCTGCGAAGTCATAGACTCGTACATCGTCCATATTACCTTACTTGCCTCCTCGGCAGCCAGCAGCCGCTTGCACAAGAGATATGGAGAGCAATTGTTTAAGGGTGTGAATGCATGGGTTATATTGTTACAAATCTTTTCCAACGGAACTGCCTCTAGCTGAAAACTGTGAGGCCGCACACCTTGCGAGTTGGTTGCGTCGTTATGACAAGCCGAGGAGCTCTCAGAAAGGGGAGCAACCACGATGGTGATAACATCATCAATATGGACCCACATTTGGCGGTCGGAAAATGACCAGCAAATGTAGGGCCATGCTGTCGTCCCTGATTTGTCTACAGATTATAGGCGGGCTAAAAACGCGGACGGGAGGTGTAGGCGACAAAAATGCATGCATTGAGAAACTGTTGAGACTGGCTCGCTAAGTACCTCCCTGCGACAGTTGCATCCCGTTGAGCCACACGCGCCAAGGCCTAACCTCGCAGTCCTTAAAAAAGTTAACTAGAAAATTAGCGACACCTAATTCGCCTTTTACTGTACATAGTGGTAATGGGCGTTGGTTTGTTGGCGGACTCAACGAGGGGAGGGACTAACAAACGGAGAGTTGCCTGTTCGGGCCGCGTTTGTTGGTTCGCCGCCGAAACAGCCGGGTACACGCAGGGCCGATGACCGCGGCGGTAATACCCAATCATGCGGTCCTTCGAGGGTGTGCTGCGCGTTGAATTCTGGCCCCTGGGTGCAGTGTTGTCAGGCAAGCGAGGGGGGAGCGGAGGCGAGGATGGTGAGTGTTGCGACTCGCCGTCCCCCGTCCTCCCCCGCCCCCTGGAATCATCAGTGGAGAACGAGGGCTGATCCTGATGAAGAAACCCAGCCCAAAAAAAACTCCGGGGCTGACGGCCATGATCTGGGGTTGCTCCCCACACACCAGAAGAGCAAGGCGGCTGTGGCTTGCCTGTGAAGACCCCTGGCGGTTTGCCGAGGGAAGCCCGACTCCGTATCGGGACTGATCGTCGACGAAACATTGCGATGTAACAGCACACTCCCACCCAACCCGGGCTGCCCGTCCTGCTGCTGCTACTCTGCTGCGGCGTCTTCTGCTGCTCCTCGCCCGCCCGCCGGTTGAAGCTGATGAACGATGCAGCCAGCCGCTGCAGGCATGGACTGGGGTTAGGGGGGGAGGGGGGACGTTGTGGTGGGAGGGGCGTCTCATCTGCGTTCTGCAGACAGGGATGGCGGCAGCATCTCGATGGCTATCGCTCCGTCCGCACCACCGCAGAGTCCGGAGTACGGAGCATATACATATGCTGCCGCGTGCTGCCGCCGAGGATGGGGCCATGCATCGACTTGCAAACTGGCCCCCGGCTGAACACGAGGAATGGGCGGTTGATGGCTGCTGGAGGCTCCATGCAGGGCCGTGGTAGCGAGCTGCATCTGGGTGGCCCCGCCTGTCTGTGTCCCCCAACCATGCCACGCTGCGGCGCGTGCTGGGCCTAGAGACCGTGCAGGTGCTTTTTGCTCGCGAAGCGGGCCATGTCCCACGGTTGAGTGGGGAGAAGGGAAGCAGGCACAGGAACGGGGTGAACGAGCCATGTGGCACCCGCCTTTTGAAAAAGCCAAACTGGCTGCGGGTTCCGGCGTCGCCTCGGGTTCCATGGCCGCTCATCCATCGTTGGTGTCACACATGTCCGCCACACCCGCGGCCTGCCAGCTGCAGCCAGCAGATGGAAGAAGGAGGATGGCGCGTTGGCGTCTGCCTACGTGGGCGAGGCTGGCGCGGCCCAGCAGACGGCCTGCCATGACCCCCCATCCACGATCCATTCCATCATCCATCGCGAGAAATCGCCCACCTCCTGCCTACCCGCCTCGCACCCCCCCTGCACCCACGCAACCACCACGCAGCGGGCTTCAAGGTGCACGGCCAATGGCAGCGACGGGCCGGCTTCCTCGCTCTCAGGAACGACGCCGCCAAGCAGCGAGGCACCCTGCTGAGCATTGCCACGCACAACACCACCGCAATCCTGCCAGGGAGGAGCTTGTCGAGCATTTGGACGAGTCGCCGTCCGCCAGGGCTAGGTCGAAAAGCCTGGAAGCGACGCAGCGGCTCTCCGGCGTTGTTGGTCGGCGCCCCGGTTTTCCCGCCGGCCAGCCAGCTCTTCTCCATCGCGTGCCTGCAAATGATCGGCAATCATGGTCCCGTTTCGGGCTCGTGGGGTGACCCTGGATTATCCCCCTTCCCACCCCTTCCCATCCCCCTCTCGCCCCCAGACGACCCCTCCACGCTGGCTGGTCGTTTGGCGCAGCAGTGTCCGAAAGTGCCTCGCCTTCCAGGTTGGGAGACCACCTGGAATCGACGAAATTTGCCGTTTACGTGCAGCCTCACTCCTGGCTGGATTTATCGGTCGGGGACGCGGCTCTCAGGAAGCTGAGCTTGAAACACCCGCACAAACTACTCCGTAAACATATTAGCGAAAAAACCGTTGGCTCGCCTGCGTGGTCTGGTCTGTGGCTGGATGGATGGACAGGACACGGCGAAGTCGACCCGCAGCCACGGGTGGTGGTGGGGGGAGCTTGCGAAGTGCGACGGCCCCATCGCGCGGCGCGGACAGCGTCCAAGTTTGGCTAAGCGCCGTCTGTTCCTGGCCAGCCTGCCTGCACCAGGATGGGCTCCACTGCACTGCCGGACTTCTGACGACGCCGCGCTAGGGGCTGCCCGCTCAACGGTGGAGAGCCCAGACCCTTTTCTGTCAGTAGGCCCTCGAGGGATGGAGTGAGGGGAGACGAGGGGGGGAGGGGAGAGGGAAGTGTCTCTCTCTCTCTCTCGCCACCCTAACTATCTCCCCGACGGACTGTGGACGAGTGATTTTGGAAGGGCAAAAAATGAACAGACTGTCGACTTTGGGGCCACACCTTGCAGAATGACGGCCTGGTCGCCGCGGTTCTGCCAGATTGGTGTGCATGCATAAATACGCAGGGGTTCCGCTGGGCAGCAAGGAAGCTAAGGACGCAGGGGCTCAAGAGGGTCCCGCGCTTCCTGCAGCTCCATTTCAGGGGTCCGACGTCAGGCCTAAATGCAGATGCAGGGCGACAGGAAGCCAGAGTGAGAGGCCTTCCAGGGTTTCGTTTCCAGCACCACAGGCGCGAGCTCGTCCAAACAACTTACCGATCAAGAAGCACCACCATCTTTCCATCTTGTCAGTCTTTTCTCTCTCAGGCTTTTTCTCCCTCCCTCCCCTCTCCCTCCGTTCGGTGCTGACAAGACTCACCTACCTAGCCCGACCTCGACTTGGGGGGCGTTCATTGGCCACCGGCCATCGTATTTAACCATTTTATTTTAGAATTTGGCTCCTCCGCCATCGTCCCCCCTCGTCCCCCCCTCGTCTCCCCTCGCTGCCCTCGCCCCCCCGTTGTCCCCTGCAACTCGATTCCTGATTCGGCCTCGACGACTCGCTTTTCGCATTGGCTGATCGCACACCACTACCACGCCTCTCACGCCTCTCGTCGTCCGATCTCACTCTCTCCCGCCCGCACACACCTCGCGTGCCTGCCTGCTGCTGCTGCTGCTCCTGTTGCTGCTGCTGCTGTGCTGCCCGCGTCGCACGCCTCCATTAGCAGGCGGGGGCCCTGCTTCTGGCCACTGCCATCCAAGAAATCGGAATCGACCCGTCGCCCCGGTTGCACAAAAGTCGCGGTCACGATCCTCGCCGCGCACACCAATATTCCACGCCCTCGCGGAGCGTCCGGCTGCATCGACCTCGGCAGCAACGAATCAACTACCGAGACCCGACTCGAACACACAGCCACCGGTGGCGGCACCTCGCCCAGCTAGCTCACTCAAGCTGACCAACGAATACCTCGAGGGGACCAACACAACACCACAGGTTGCCGCGACGGTCATGTACCATGGATAACTCATCCACCCCGCTCGCTGACTACTTCTGGGTCGCCGGGATAGAGCACATCGCCTACGACGATGGCCTGCCGTCCCAGCAGCCGCCCCAGCCCCAGCAGCTCGACGACATCATCGCCGAAGACGGGGAAGGAGAGGGCGAGAACGCCGACGGTTTGGCCAGGGCTCCGTCCCGCGCCACGGCCCGGCACTCTCGCGACAATTCCGTGAACCGCCTCTCCACAATCTCCAAGCTCTCGATAACACCCTCCTTCTCCGGCAGCAGCGAGGGCCGGGCCCTGGAGGAGCTCGACGGGAACACCAGGAGCAACCGCAGCAGTGCGACCATCCGGCCCAACCCCGCGCCCAATTTCGCCGGTGGGAACACCAATGGGAACATGTTCTTCGGCTTTGGCGGCCCCGGCGGAGAGGGAATCGGGTTCGACGGCGTTCCCGCCGACTTTGACTTCGACAAGGCCCTCCTCAAATTCGCCGCCGAGCGAGAGAACTTCCTTGACGACCTCAGCTTCACCGCCGGCGCAAAGATCCAGTCACGGCCACCCATGGTCAACCCCCGAACCGAGAAACTCAAGGCCGAAGACGCCGATTCGAGCGGGAGGAAGAGCCCTCTTAAGAGCATCCGGGGCAGCATCCGCCGCAAGATCAGTTTTAGGGACATGAACAGCGTCAGGAAGCAGCCCCTGCCCCCCAGGACGGGTATGTATTGGACACAGAGCCACCTCCCGACATGCAGCTTGCTCCCTGTGTCCACGATCATTGATACTGACTGTTCATCGTCAGCCTCTGTGCGCACGGCTAAGCGCCTGAGCAACTACAACTCGGTCATTCCCCCGCCCGAACCCTTGAACCTAGACCCCGACATGCATCCGCTTAAGAGGCGGTTCGAACCCGTCCTGCTCGACCGATACCCGCAACGAGATGCCTCGGCAGACGACTTGGCCCGCCGGGGCAGGTTCCCAGACTACGTGCCCATGTTCGCCTTTCCCAACGACATCCAGATCGTGTCCTCGGACGAGCGCCCCCGGTCAACATGGCACGGCTTCACCATGACCTCCGACGACAACTCCAAGATCTACGGCATCACCATCATCGTGTGGGCCGCCCTGAATGCCGAGGTCGCCGAGGAGGTTGAGAAGCGGTGCGAGCTGTGGCGCCAACGACACATGAGCAACGAGGAAAGGGAGCTCGCGGCCAGTCTGGGTGGCCGCCTTGCCGCGGACCGTGCCCACCTCTCCCAGCTCTTGGCGAAACTGGGAACCGTGCCGTCCGGGTCGGCGGCCAGGGACCAGATCGACGACCAGATCAGCGCGGTGGAGGAGAAGATCGCCCTCATGACGGAAATGCTGCGGCCCCTGAGGCACGGTGCGGCATCCAAGATTGACGGCCTCACGGCCGGAGAGACCGGCCTCTGGACGCCGCGGGCGTTTGGCATTCTGGGCAGAGACCCGGCCAAGATGGGCTTCTGGAAGGAGTGGCTCCGGGCGGTCGTGGTGCCCATGACCGACGGCGCTGTCTTGCGCATCGCCCCCAGCTCTCCCAAGATCGGGCGTTGGCAGCCCCTGGAGCGCTATGTGGTGAACCTCTGCACAGAGGCTTTTAGCCCCCTGAGCTCGTTGACCCAGGTCGAGCTCGGCGTGCGTGAGCTGCGGCTGTACTCTCGCAAGGAGGCAGTCAACGAGATCCCAGGATCCCGCAGCATCGACATCTACGCCCTCTTCCGGTGCTTGTCGCTCGAGAACATCGTGCTCCTGCTCGAGTACGCCATGACCGAGTCGCGCATCATCTTCCTCTCGTCACACACCGGCATGCTGCATCTGGCGTGCCATGCCTTGGCCAGCATGCTCTACCCGCTGAAATGGGCCAGCATTTTTATCCCCGTGCTACCCGCCCGGCTCATCTCTGCTCTCGAAGCGCCGTGCCCCTACATCGTCGGCGTGGAGAGGCGGTACGAGAAGATCGAGCTCCCCGAGGATGACTATGTCCTTGTCGATCTCGACAGGGACATTATTGATGCCACCGACCGTCCGATCTGCATGCCACGGCAGATCCGGCGAAAGCTTCTCTCCTTGCTGCAGGTTGCTGCACCGCACCGCCTGCGGTATGGGGTTTCGGCTGGGCCCCCTCCGTATGCGGTTGAGGCCTTCCCCTATGATGCATTCTCGGCCGAGAACGAGACCATCTTCAACCCGGTCTCGGTGAAGAGCTCATTGGGCAAGTGGGTGACGCAAAACTCGTCCACGTTTGGCGAGGGAGATCACACCAACTCGGTCCGGACTCCCCTCTTCAATGCCTTTGCCAAGTCCAAGGTCGATTCGGGCAAACCAGATCGGCCTCCAACCAGCAAGTCGAGCAAGGGCAGCCCCCCGTCGTCTGTGTCACCGATTTCGATGAACTTCCCGCCCATGCCGACCACCCCGGTGTCACGCAGCGACTCCGGGTTCGCCCAAACCCTCAGGGAGAAGCGGTCCGGCCACTTCGACGAGAAGACTAGGCGCAGCTCGTCGTTTGGCGTGGATCGCCACCACCCCCCGATGCACCGACCGAGCCTCCCTTTCCTGAACGGCCACAGCCAGAACCTTTCGATCTCCGCCATCTCTATCGACTCGCAGTCCTCGTTTGGAGGGTACGCCCCTTCGACGTATGCACAGTCGACCATTGCTGCGTCAACCATCATGCCCAACATGACGGTTCAGCCCGTGCGAAACACCGAGAACACGGTCTGGGTGGAGGGCCACTGCTTCAACTGGCTGGCGTCCGAGGTCAACTCGACATGCACAGTCTGTGAGGACCGGTCCGAGGGAGACGGCCTCTACAAGTGCAGCGGGTGCAATTGCATGGCCCACAACCGGTGCCTGGGATTTGTCTCGCTTGTTTGCCCAGAGGCATTCCATGCCGATCGTGTACGGGCAGCCCTTGTGCGCTGCCTGGCCAGTCTCCTGTACACGTACCGCAAGCACCTCGGGCGGCCGACAAGGGAGCAAAAGTCCCACGGCCAACTGTATTCCTTCGACATGGACGGCTTCATCCGGAGCCTGCCGTACGACCAACAGGAATACGCCACCATGATGCGGGACACCCAAGGTAAGCAAGCTTTTCCTACCCACCACTCTCCTCCCCCACCCCATCAACACAAGCTAACACCCGTTGCAGCATTCAACGAATTCATCCATGAGCGCGAGCGCCGCCCGGCCGCCGACCCAACAATCCGCCTCTTCGACGAGATCATCCTCGCCAAAAAGGCCCGTGGCCGCCCCGCCTTCACGGCCGGGCTCTCGCGCCTCTCCACCCTCCGCGCCTCCCACAGCCTCTACCCGGGCAGCCACAGCGGGGGGTTCACGGCGCCCAGCGTCGCGGCGGCCGCCAAGGTCCCCGGCTACCTGTCGGACACGACAGACCACATCTGGCGCACGGCGTCGGTGCCGGTGCCGTCGGCCAAGTTCCAGGGCGACTACCGCAGCGTGGTGACGAGGGTGCCGCTGCGGCTCGACCCGGCACTGATGAGGGAGCCGAGGGCGATCCAGGGCGTGCCGAGGCCGGAGAAGGGGAAGGTTAGGGGCTTGGTGAGGAAGCAGGTTGCGAGCATGCTTGGGCCGCCTGCGGAGGGGTTTAATGCCGAGCGCGGGTTTTGAGGTACATGGGGGGGTTAAAGAGGAGTCCATTCCCACGCGGTGGCTGCCTAGGTGGTTTGGTTGATAGAGGATCGGCTGGGTGGCTAGGTGGGGAGTATTGATTTAGTGTTGGGGTTTTGTCGTCGAGTCTTTCTGCGTTCCATTTCATGGCAGGGAGGCGGCCACACCGAGCAAAGGACGCGAAATCAGGCAGCGAGCGAGTTGCCGGAGTAGGAGTGTCGGGAGGGGAGGAGGGTAAACAAGGAGAGGGGAATGTAATATTGTTTATCTACTTTTCTTTCTTTTTTTTCCCCGCCCTTTTTTGGGTTTTTGTACGATAAGTATTTTGTAGTCTTTGCCTTTCTCTCCTGTATGCCGGGAAAGGGGTGGGAAGGGGGGGGGGGCAGGGCATTGGATGGGGATGGGATGGGGATGGGCGCGCGGTTCATCGTGAATGGATTGGGAGGCGGGGGTGGGTTGGCACACAAGAGGATAGTCGACACATCAAGAGACAAGACGTACAGAGCCCGTTTTTGTGTCGCGATTGTGGTGTGTTTGCGTTTCGTTTGCATTGAAGCCAGGGGGTTTTCGTGGGACGTGTGTTTTCCGGGAGTGGGAGTGGATGCTCGTTGGGGGGGTGTAAGAACCGGAGGGGATCCTTGGTGGTGTGTATGGGATCTACCCATTGAGGTGAAACCCCCGGGGGCATATTTAACTCCAGATTCCCCCATCAATCATCTCGGAGACTGGGGTCGTGTAGGTACAGGCAGGTGTTGGCCATGAGCTGTAGTGGGGGGAGCTGTTCGCGGAGATCATGAACCTTGCCATCCCAGTATGCTCTCCGGCCACTCTCCCCTTTGCCCTAGTCTGCAACAACCACGAGGCCAAACAGACAAATATCCTGACCGGAATTTTGTCAGCCAGGAACGTCCGGGAGTGCTCACTCTTCAGCGAGATCGGGACTCTATTGTTGGAAGCTAAGCAGCAAGCCTTAACATTGGTAGCTTATATCCCACTTAACGGTCCAACCTTCTCCCTATATCAGGCCCCAGTATCTTGCTCTGTCTACCTTTCCGCCGTCATGTACCTCATAACTCATCGTTGCCCGTAAATGCACTCTACCCAAGCCAACTCCCTCTCTTCCCTGCCAAAGTCTATCCTTTTACGCCTTCTGCGGGCCCCCATTCCCACTCCCGCTCCCCTCACCCCCATCGCCACCTTTCCCTGGCTTGTCGTACCGTGGCATCTTCTCGTAGGCATTCGGACTGGGCCGGCGTTTCCTCCGGCTCTTGCCTTCGCCCCGCCCCCGATGCGAGTGGTTGTGGTGGTGCCCGTCGCAGTCGTGGCCGTGGTCGTGCTTGTGGTCCTTGTCCCCGAGGTCCTTCTTCTTCGGGTCTTTGCCGCCGGAATCCGAGTCCGAGTCAGAGGAGTCGGAGGAGTCGGAGGAGGACTCGTCGCTCGACTCGCCCACGGCGCGGGGGCGGTGGTAGATGCAGCATACTGCGAGCGGAGGGGATCAGGGTCAGTAAGCTGGAGATGGGCGGCGGGTGGAGGCGAGGGTGGACAAACCTTTGGACTTTTTCCTACCGAGTCCTTCATTGTTGACCACGTCGGAGCGCCATGTTACTGATCTCCTCCCCGGAGCGTGGGCGCCGCGCAGGCGAAGAATGGCTTGCGGTGGTTGGGTCTGGGTCTGGGGAATGGCGGAGGTGCCGGTGGTGGTCTGGGTTTGGCTGGGAGCGGGTTGTGAAGTCTGCTGCTGTTGTTGTTGTTGTTGTGGTCGTGATGGGGCGGTGGTGGACGCCATGGTGTTGAGAGGTCGGGGAGATCGCCTGGGTTTAAGGTGGGTTGTTGTTGCAGAATGATGGTTCTGCCCAAGGTTCTGTAGCTGGCTTGGTGATGCAGATACCAGGTGCGTCGATAGTTGCAAGGGAGGATGGAGTTGGGTGGTGTTGTTGGTAAGCCGCGGGGACGCTGTTGAAAATGGGATGGAGGCGGGTTCAGGTATGGCTGGTGAAGCTAAGTGGCGGAACCTGATCTCACGACGGCGGCGAACCGGGCTTGTTTCTGGAGGGGCAGAGATCGTGCTGTTGGGTTAGAGTTGGCTGGAATCTGCAGGGACTGGCGCCCTGGAGCTCGGGCGAATCCCAGCTGCCCCACGCGGTCAGCACCACGCACGGACGCCCATGTGGGGTGACGATGCCCCCAGATTCCGGGCAGACGCAGCCGTTTGTCTCGGGCCCTGGGCTGAAAAGGGGCCATCTGTATGGCCGCCTGGCTGTCAATGTCCCATTGGAAAATTGGAAGACGTGTTTTTGGTGACAGCATTGCTCTGTATAAAGATTGTTGAATTGACGATTTGGTAGAGAGAAAGAATGCCCACATCAACTATATGAGCTAGAGCTAGGCTCACAGACACTCATTCACAGCCCGGGTTTCCTGTCCAGACAAACTGCGGCTCACGAGAGGGTCGTCCCAAGACAACTTGCCCCCATGTTATGCTGATACGGTTGTCCAGAAACAATAGAACGTGGGAGCTGAAATATGCCCATCCCTCATCCGTCACGCTGTTATGACTGTCCAGTGTCTCCCGTGTGAGGGGCATGAGTAGCGGTGTCGTGCTGCTGCTTTCCGTGGTGTGGGCTGGGGAGGGCCTCTGTTTGGGGCCTTGCACACAGGGTCAATAAACCTCCTGTTGCGTGTGCCTCCTTCATGAAAGCGACCGCGGGTGTGACGCTTGGGTAACGGCACTTGGTGACCCCGTCGGTCGGTGAGTGGCCTTTTCCAGTTGCCAGTGATCTGGCGACTCGACAAACTCTCGTACCTTCCAGAGGCTGCACCTGCTGGTTCTTTCCACACCACCAAACCTCCTACCACTTGCCCTCCCCCTTCCCCTTCCCCTCGTTCCCACTCCTAGCTGTGCCCTTCACTGTTCTCCAGGCACCTCTCAATGTCCGCCAGGCGGTTCTCGTGAAGCAATTGCATCCTTGCGGCTGCTCCGATAGCCTTGATCACCACCCTGACAACGTCAAACCACAGGTTGAGAGTCTCACCGCACAAGGCAAGCAGCATCCCGACAGGCGTCTGCCATTCAAGGTTGCAAACAGCATCCCTCAAGCAGGTCTCCCCGAACCCGCGGCCCAGTGAGTGAGAGGTTCATGGTTGTTGATTCCATTTCTGAAAGAGAGAGAAACTGGAGAAACCAGGTGCAGTCTCTGGCAGTCACCCAACTCCCCCAACTCCCCCAGCAAGCAGCTGCGGTCCTGCCCCATTTCAGCAGCTCCCGCCCGTTATCGCAAAAGGCAGGCCGCGACTGCCCTCCCTCCCGCAACCCACGCGCCCAGAGCCAACCACTAAAGCACACCACTGGAGCACACCACTGGAGCACACCGAAAAGAGTCACAGGCAGTGGCCAAGTCGCAGCTTCAGTTTCGCTTTCCGCTTCGAGTCGAGAGAGAACAGCTGGCGGGGCAGCCCAGTCCCTTCCATTTCCGACACCATGGCTCCCTCTAAAGGCGCGCCGCAGTCTCCCGAGTTGACACTCCAGCCCTTCCCGCGCGCCTCAACCCCCGAGGCGACGCCCACGACAACCACCGCAGCAGCAGCACGCCCTGAGACGCCCGTGGCTGACGACCAGACGAGCCCAGACGACACGGCCACTGAAATGCCTCCCGGCGGCAAGCCTCGCTCCAACCCGCCCCGGCGCGAGGCCGACCTCAGCTCGTTGCTCAACCCTGCCGAGAAGACTGAGCTGACGGCCTTGGTCGCCAAGGTGATCGACTCGATGCTTCGCCATGTCACCCAGCTGTTTGATCCCGTTCGCCCAGAGGACAAGGCCGACCCGTCTCGCATCAACTTCTGGAGCAAGCTGCCCTACTACCTCGAGGACCTGAGCCTGCACGACCCTTCAGCGCACCTGACCCAGCCCCGGAGCGGCCAGAAGGAGAATGTCAAGCCCCCCGCCCGCTCCAAGAAGGCGGGTCGGGCAACAGACAACCGGGACGCCACCCCAGGCGCCTCCGACTCTCCTTGCCAGGGGGACGACCATGCGACGCCCCGCCTCCAAGAGCTAAAGAAGGAGGCTCTCCAGCACTTCAAGAAGTGGCAGACCAGTGTGCAGAGAAGAATCAGCGAGATCTCGGTCAAGAAGGCCCCGGATGGCCACTCCGGCCCGCCGTCTTCGGGCCCCAGAGGGCGCGCGCCGTCCAACCGTCGAGGCAGACCAAGCGGTATGACCGAGTCGAAAACAACCCCTCTTCTTCAACGTGCTAACGGCAGCGCAGGACCAAAGACTCCGGCCATACCGACCACGCCGACCGTCATCGTCGAATCGGACCCAGTCCTGATGCAGCTCTACCCGCCAAGCCCGACAACGCTGTGCTCGGCGCCCGTGGAAAAGCGCTGTCTTGTGCTCCATGCACTTCTCCTCCTGCTGCTCTCGATCGAGAACTACGGCGCATATACCCGCGTGTTGCTCCTGAACCTCACTTCGTCTCTCCAGCTGCCTCTTCGCATCCTGGCCGAGGATGAGGCCCGCGTTGGAGGCGCTTTGTCCCAGATCGTCAAGGACATCCCGCTCGAGCTTCTGACGCAAAAGAAGGAGGATGGCAAGACCCCCAGAAGATGGAAAGCCAGCATGGCGGGGTCTGCTGCAGTCGCTGGAGCAGCCGGTAACCTTGTGGCTGCACTGGAGGCGGCACGAATCGGTTCAATTTTTGGCATCACCGGGATCCCGGGCACGGCCGCAGTGGGTCTCCTCGGAGCTCTGGCCGAGAACCCGCTGGCCTCGGGGCCTCTGTTTGGCATTTATGGCGCCCGGAACAGCGGCAAGGCAATGGAGCACTACCTCAAGGACGTCAGTGATTTCGCGTTCGCGGCGCTCCGTGGCTCTACGGGAGAGCATTCCGAGATGGGCAAGGTCGCCCCCGAGAGCCGCCGTCTCCGAGTTGTCGTGGGCATCAGCGGGTGGCTGGTGAACCGGGACGATGCAGTGACCCCATGGCAGTGCTTGGGGGACTACCGCGAGGTGTATGCGGTCCGATGGGAGATGGATGCCTTGTCGAAGCTGGGCGGGTCGTTTGACACACTGGTGAGGAGCGCGGCGTGGTCCATGGCAAAGAGGGAGATCGTTGCTCGGACCAGTGAGCCCCGTTCCAGGCCCTCCAGACACTCTGCGTTGATGGCTAACCAGCACGGGCAAGTTTTCTCGAATCTGGCCGACGGTCGATGGCCCGCCAGCCTCCTCAAGATCAGCAAGATCATTGACAACAACTGGAACAATGGCATGGTCCGGGCCGACAAGCTCGGCGCCGTTCTCGCCGATGTCATCATCAGCAGGGCGCAGGGTGAGCGTGGCGTGTCGCTGATTGGGTACAGTCTCGGCGCCCGCGCCATCTACACATGCCTCATGTGTCTGGCGGAGAAACGCGCCTTCGGCCTCGTCGAAAATGCGGTCATGATGGGGACGCCGGCGCCGTCGGAGTCGGTGGCATGGTGCGCCATGAAGAGCGTGGTTTCGGGCCGGCTGATCAACGTGTACTCGGAGAACGATTACATACTGGGGTTCCTCTACCGGACTAGCAGCATCGAGTTCGGGCTCGCCGGGCTGCAGCGCATCAACGGGGTTGACGGCATCGAGAACGTGGATGTCACTGCTAAGGTCAGTGTCCACCCTAGATACCAGTTCCTCGTTGGCAGCATCCTGCAGCACATTGGCTGGGAGGACGTGGATAGGGCGCGCATCGCCCAAGATGAGGCCGAGATGTCGTTCTACGAGGACCGGAACCGGAAGCACGAGGAGCGGCGGAACGCGGTCGAGTTGGGCAGGGTGTTGGAGGTGTTGGAGGTCAACAACGACAACGGGCAGGGGGCTGTCCGCACACGCATGCGCAAGAAGGGCAGGAAGTGAGCGGCTGTCACCGAGGCCGTCCGGGGGGGATGTCGAAGTATGTGTTTTGGAGAGAAGAAGCCCGAGTTGGTGCAGGATGGAAAGCGGAGGACTCGATGTCATCTAATATCATGTATTAGCACCACCCGACGTCTAGCCCAAGTGGGCGTTAGTTATCTGAGGGAACGAACCCAGCATAGCATAACATGAAGACTGTCCGGCCCAGGCATCGGCCTGGTCCGTGGTGTTGTTCGTCCAAAGTGTGTGCCTGGGGATGTTCCCAGCACAGATGAGCCAGCTTGCAAGCTCGACAGTAAAATGCCTCTCTCCAGCCATGGTTATGGCATCCTCCCCCACTCCACCAACCAACCGAAAATGTTTATATCCGCAGGCGCACTCTCTTTCTATTTTCATTTCACTCCCCCTTTGTCCCCATGCCTCCCTCCGCACCAACAGCACTTGACACCCCACCATTATTGTCGCCCCCACTCCGCACAACGAAATACCTCCCCGCCCTCTCCCCCGCCATCCCCAGCACATCCCAATCCTCCACCCCCTTCTCAACCTCCTGTTTCTGTCCCCTCCTCCTACGAGGACGCTTACACCGCCCGACAACCTCCTCCTGCTCGAGGACATGGCGGAGCGTCGCGAACGAGACGGTCGCCTCGCGCAGGCCGGCGGGGGTCTCGTCGCGGATGGAGGATAGAGGGGGGATGCCGGAGGTGTCGACGCGCTGCATGGAGCGGACGAAATGGAGCTGGGCGGAGAGGGTGGAGAGCATGGAGCTTTCGTGGGAAGGGGAGGAGGGGAGGGGGAGGGCGGAGAGGCGGAGGAGGTGGTGCAGTTGGGTGGGGGATATTGTTGGTGAGGGGGTGGTTGTGGTGGTTGTGGTGGTTGTGGTGGTGGTGGTCGGGGGGAGGAGGGCGCGGACGGACCAGGTGGGTTGGGCGAGGAGGTCGGAGGGGGAGGGGCGTGGTGTTGTTGGTGGCGATGTTGTTGATGATGGCTGGGGCCCGCCGGCGGCGGCGGGGGTGGGTGGTTGCGGGTGTAGGCGGGCAGAGGGCGCGGAGGAGATGAGACGGATCTGATGCCGGGTGAGGAGGCGCAGCTGGCGGGCGAGGGGGCGGCGTGGGTTGGCCATGGCGGTGGTGAGGGCCGCGTCGGGCTGGGCTGGTTGGAGCTTGGTTTGAGGTTTTGAAACGGAGCTGGAGCTTGGGTTCGGGTTCGGGTTGGAGCGGTTGTCTCGTGGGGAGTTGTGGGTTCAGCTCGGCGGATGCACTAACCTGATTTGGGAAAGCGGCACCACCAACGCCAACCCTGGCGCGGCAGCGACACCTGGCCTGGCGTCATCCAATGCAGGGCGCGGATGTCAGCTCTGGTTGGGGGCCTGGCGGGTCCGAGGCATGAGACAGGCATTGACCCCCCACCGCCCCCTCAGAGGACTGGTCCCATCAGATCAACCAAACATCAACCACGAGAGTTCAGCAGGCATCCCACATCGACACTTCCACGAACACCGGGCTGCGAGCCACGAACACGACAGAGCATCATGAATCCGGCCCCAACTGGCGCAGAGGCCCAGCGCGCTCTCGGCTTGGCCGAGGAAGCGAACCAGCTTGTGCAACAGGTGCGATGCCCTCCCTCACCAACTCCTCCCGCGCCCACGATCCTTGAAACCTGTGCTGAACCACCGAGACGCAGGCCAAGAAGTCTCTCGAGAGCACATCAGGATTCTGGAGCTTCGCGGTGGACAAAAGCGACAAGCAACGGAATGCTGTCGCACTTTACAAAAGTGCGGCGAAGGCCTACGTGGAGGCGAAGCAATGTATTACCACACGCCACGATACGATACCCATTCTCTCTCTCGAAAGCGCTGTCCACTGACTCCTGGGCGACAGATGAAGAAGCGGGTAAGGCATTGGATGCCGCTGTGGAGATCCGTGAAAACCAGATAAAGAAGGAGCGGGACCAGGAAGACATCGTCATCAGCAGCAAGGAAGTGGCCTACCTCAGGGTGGATGCCTTCAACGCCTACAAGAACACAAATTTCGAAGCTGCCATGCGATGCATGGGCCTGGCCCTCGAGGGGTTCAGGCGCTTTGGCGATGCCAGCAGCTTTGCACGCGCCGCGTCTGTCGCGGCCGAGGCGCTCGAGAACCATGACGACCGCAAGGGAGCCATGGCTTTGTATGGTGAGATGGGCAGGCGTTACCAGGAATCTGGCAAATTCGAGTCGTGAGTCAACTTGAGCCTTCTCACAGCGCGCCTTTGGCGCCGGGCTGGATCATATCTTGGCTAACATCAATGGACAGGAACGCGGCGACGCAGTATGAGAAGGAGGCAGAACTTGCGGCACTCGAGGGCGACTACTTCAAGGCAGTGGAAAGCTATGAGAAAGCGGCCGACCTGCGGCTGCCGAGTATAAGCAGCAGTACGGCCAAGAAAAACTGGTTCAAGGCAGGGCTCTGCGCCCTCGCGACCAAGGACCTCGTCACAGTCCAACGCAACCTGCAGACATACCTCGGCAAGGACCCTCTCTGGGAGAGGGACCGTGATTATCAGCTGCTCTCAGACCTGATGGAGGCCATCGGGGCTGGGGACCAGCAGGCCTTCACCCAGAAGGTCTTCGCCTACGACCAGATGTCCAAGTTTAAACCCTGGGAGACGGCGATACTGGTCAAGATCAAGAACGGGATAGAGGAGGCGGACAACGAGTTTGCCTGAGGGAGTGTGCGCCGCTGCCGATGTGGCGTTTTGGTGTTTAGTTAGGATGCACGCCTGGGTAGTTAGTGATGGACCGAGGTACTTCCAGGGACATGCGTACAGTACAGCTAGTGAATGGGCAGGTCAGCATGAGGAGCTGTGGTTTCGGGTGTGAGGGACTCATCGCTCCAACCACTTACCCGCGATGTGCTGTGTGAACTGCCAAGACTCCCTGCCACCCAAGCCACCAGCAGCGGGGTTCCTTCGCAGTAGAGCGATAAGCGATAAGCGATAAGGCTCCAACTTTTTTGCATCTCTTCTCAAATTTCTCGAAGCCAGACGCCAGGCTGGGAGGCTTCAGACTCTCAAGATCCGGAGCCGTCAACATGGCTTCTCCCTCGCTAAAAGAGAAGCTGGACAAGATCCGGTCGCCCAATCTGCAGAGCCAGAAGCAGGTGAGTTAGGCATGGATCTTTTTTCGCCCGCTCTTTTTTTTCTCTGGCTCGTGTTCGGTCGGCACACACGCATGCCCGTCCACTAACAAACCCGACCGCCCTGCAGACCGCCAGCGTCCTCGAGGCAGTCGAGTCCGCCTTCAAGGAACGCAACACCGAGCCCACCCCGACCGCCTACTTTGCCGCCCTCCTCAGCCTCCTCAACAACAAGACCCTCACGCAGCCGGTCGTATATCTCCTCGATGTCGTGACGCCCTTCGCCCCCGAGCCTCTCCTCCGGGCCAAGTTCACCCCGATCCTCACCCTGCTGGCCCCGGTCCTGGGCCAGCCAGACGCCGATGCGCCCCTGGTCCGAACCTCGATTGGTTGCCTGGAGGGCCTTCTGTTGGCCCAAGATGCCGCCGCCTGGGAGATGAGCGCCGCCGTCGTTGGCCCCCGCCGCGCCGTCGGTGGACTGCTGAGCTTCTCCCTGGACCCCCGCCCGAAGGTGCGCAAGAGGGCCCAGGAAGCGCTGAGGAAGGTCCTGAAGAACCCTCCCCCGAGCCCATCCCTCGACCACCCCGCCGCCGCCATGTGCGCCGAGACTGCCATCATGAGCCTCAAGGCGCTCGCCGAGAAGACCGCCCAGCTGAGGAAGGTGAAGAAAGGCTCTGAGGCCGTGCACGACCCAGAGCTGATCCACGCCCTCCAGCTCGTCAAGACCGTCGCGTCTGCGAGCGGCGGCTGGCCGAGCAAGAAGATCGAGTCGCTGTGCGAGCTGCTCCTCAGCATCGCCCGGTCCGGAAACGAGCACATGAGCATGGCTGTGTTTGACATCTTTGAGATGATCTTTGAGGGAATGGCCGAGGACGTGGCATCTGCCAAGCTCCCGAGGCTGCTCGAGATCATTAAAGAGTTGCGCCCCGCGCCGAACGACACCCAGTTGCTGCCGCCATGGATCGCCATTCTCTCCAGGGCCTACGATGTCGCCGCGCAAATATCTCCTGATGAGACCTTCCAGGAGTTGTTGGGGCCATTCAACATGGTGGCTGGATACCTCGAGTCCGCGGCGAAGAACATCCGGGTTTCCGCCTCGGAGTGCCTGGTGTCGTTCATGGCGAACTGCGTCCCGCGCCAAGTGCTGATCGACCCCTCAGTATATGACGAAAAAGTTATTCAGCAACTTGTCAACACAGTCGAGAACCTTCTCACCGTCAAGTACCAAGCCGCCTGGCTGGAGACATTCAGCGTCATCGGAGCCATGTTTGACGCCCTGCGCTGGAGAGCAGCACCCTCCCTCCTCGCAATCACCAAAAATATTGGCGAGATGCGGGGGAACGACTCCTTCACTGGAAAGCAGGAGGCGGACGAAGTCCTTGGCAAGGCGATCCGAGCCATGGGGCCCGAGGCAGTGTTGAGCGTCCTTCCCCTGAACCTCGCCAAGCCAGCCAAGGGCCAGCCGGGCCGGGCATGGATGCTCCCACTTCTGCGCGACTACACATCAAACACCAACCTCGCTCACTTCAAGACAGAGTTTGTGCCCTTGAGCGCAGCCATGTTCCAGCGTGTGCTTGATCACGGCGCGGTGGCCAAGACGATGGAGGTCAAGATCTTCGAGACGGTGGTCCAACAAATCTGGTCAATCCTCCCCGGATACTGCGACCTGCCACTGGACCTCGTCGAGTCATTTGACAAGGAGTTCGCCGAGATGCTGACGACCCTGCTGTACGAGCAGGTTGAGATGCGGTTGGATGTTTGCCGCGCTCTGAAGGCGCTCGTGGAGTCAAACCAGGCTGTTACCTCGACAACAGACGACGATGATCTGGCTCTGCTGAGCAGAGTAAGCAAGGAGGCAGCGCAAAAGAATCTTGCGTACCTGGGGGCCACGTTCGCCGCCGACTTCCTCGCGGTTCTCTTCAACGTCTACAGCACGACTTTGCCACAGAAGCGGGGCCCGGTCCTGCAGACCATCAACTCGTACCTCAGTATCATCCCCCCGGCCCGCCTCATGGAGACGTTTGACCTCGTTTGCGAGAAGCTTGTTGCGGCGCTCAACGAACCGGTCGAGAAACCCAAGAACCAGCAGAGCGGCGAGCAGGTTCCATCCACCGCCCATACGCTCATGGATCTTGTCGTCACCATGTCCATCTACCTTCCTAGGGAGAGCTTCGAGGCCCTGTTCAAGATTGCGTCTCTAGTTGTTTTCAAGGACGATGACCCGCAGCTCCAGAAGAAGGCCTACAAGCTGATCCCGAGACTGGCGGATTCCGAGATTGGCCGGGCTGCTATCGAGCAGAGGCACTCGGAGCTCCAAGCCCTCATCCTGTCGAGCACCGAAAAGGTGTCTGCCCCGGCCCGGCGAGAGCGCCTTGCTGCGATTACCGCTCTGATCCCTTTTATCCCCGATACGTCACTCCACTTCATCCCCTCTGTCTTGTCCGAGGTTGTCATCAGCTGCAAGGAAAACAATGAGAAGGCCAGGACCACGGCCTTCGATCTGCTCGTCCTCATGGGCCATACGATGGTTGTTGCGGACGGGGCGGTGATCGACAACAGCAGGGTTCCGCATATGCCCAAGGATGCACCAGCAGCGAAGGCTTCCATTGAGGAGTACTTCACCATGGTCAGCGCTGGTCTCGCGGGAAGCACCCCCCACATGATCTCAGCCTCGATCACGGCCATCACTCGCGTTCTCTACGAATTCCGGGAAATGCTCAGCAAGGAATCCATGGCGGACCTGGTGCAGACCATGGACCTGTTCCTGACCTCGAACAACCGCGAGATTGTGAAGAGTGTGCTCGGCTTCGTCAAGGTTTGTGTCATCAGCCTGCCGACCGAGCTCATGCTTCCACGACTGCCCACTCTTATCCCCAACGTCATGGTTTGGAGCCACGAGCACAAGGGCCACTTCCGCGCCAAGGTCAAGCACATCATCGAGCGAATGGTCCGCCGATTCGGCGTTGATCTTGTCAACAAGAATTGCCCTGAGGCCGACCGAAAGCTCATTACCAATATCCGCAAGACCAAGGAGCGCAACAAACGCAAGAAGGAGGCTGCCAAGGACGGCGCTGCCGGTGACGAGTCTGATGCCGCAGACACGGGCAGACGCAGGAGCCGCTTCGAGAGCGAGTACGACCAAGCCCTCTACAGCAGCGACGACGACTCCGATCAACACTCCCAGTCAGACGACTCGGACGTCGAAATGACGGGTCGCAAGCAGAAGCGCAAGGGCGCGGCGCAGAAGGGCGGTAGCGCGTACATTCTCGAGGACGAGGATGAGCCTCTGGATCTGCTCGACCGGAATGCGCTGGCCAATATCTCGACCACCAAGCCAGGGAAGGCAAGGGCAGTGGGCAGCAGGAAGACAAAGGCCAAGACGGACCTCGACGGAAAACTGATTCTTGGCGGGGATGATGGGGATACTGGCGGCGCGATGGACATCGATGCCCCGGCTGGTGGGGAGGAGGAGAGCGGGGTCGGAGCATATGTGGCCGCGCTTAGAGGCCAGGATATCCCTCGTCGGGGCCTCCGCGGCAAGCTCAAGTGGAATCGGGGGCGGAAGAACGGGGATGAGGATGATGAGAGCGATGACGGCAGGATGGATGTCGACGAGCGCGCAGCCGCAAAGGCATTTAGGGACAATGCACGAGGAGATACTCGCGGAGGCAGCAGAGGCGGTGGCAGCGGGTTCGGGAGGGGGAGGGGAGGAGGCCGCGGAGGCAGGGGCGGGAGGGGCGGGAGGGGCGGCAAGGGAGGCATTGCTGCTGCTGCCGGTAGGAGGGGTCTCGGACAGGGCAGGAAGAAGGGGCCGGCTACCCAAGGGAGTCGCGTTCACAAGGGGAGGTCATGAGTTTGGCGCCATGATAATGCGGAGAGGTAGTTTGCTTACGTTGGCCTGATATCTCCTGGTCCTGGCGTTAAGGTCATCAAAATGGTTCCTGGTATTCCAACTAAAACTGTTACCAGCCTACGCATGCTCTTTATGGTGTGAACTTTTCAGTCTCAGTGTCGTTCAGCCCGATGTGGCGTCCTGCCTGTGGATGTTGAGGGCAAAGCGGTCCATGCTGTTCAGGTCTCCGCGCTGTACTTCCCCCAAACCCAGGAGCCATCAATTATCGTGAACGGTCGTATTTATCGACATGTTTTCGCTGTTGGTGTATTACTCCCCATGATTTGGTGAGGCGAGCGCGAAGTGCGGGGCCCACGTCTAGGAACTATTACGACCCTGGGAAACGGGGCGACACACTGCCTCTCAATGCTGTGCTGCGTCAACTACACTCGCAGGGCTACTGTCGATGATGCCTGGTGAGGGTCGATGTCAACAGGGGGAAACTTCTCTCAAATTCTGGAATGGAGCAGCGTGTCCACCATCGTTTTGTCGCTGATGAGGCACAATGCCATCGTCTCGGGCTTGTCCTCCGAATGTACCCCTGGTTGCCAGAGCGACGAAGAACCACACCCAAAATGTTGCAACGAGACATTGGAGTAAGGCACACCCGGGTGAAAAACTAACAAAACGGACTTGAATCCTTCCATCGTCATAATATGGCCGCTCGCGCTACGGTCTTAGCCCAACTCAGCAGATGTATCCCAAAGATCTAGCCAGCTAGGGCCTTGCATCCCGGACGGCCTCCCCAAGTTGCGTAAAGAGAACCTGACCATCATCAATCTTAGCCCGCCGGACCAATTGCATATTACCCAATCCAAAAAAACATGACCACAAACTCACCCTCCAGTGGGCAGGCCGCCCCAGCCCAACGCAGAGTTGCCTCCTCTCATGTCGCCCGCAAAGAGCCTCCGTCTGTTGCAAACTCCGCAGACCCGCCCTTGCACATCTTGCTGCGATGGAGAGGAGAAATGTTTCGGTCGAGAGTACTCGTGATTCCTGGCATCCGCGCCGCCTCCGGATCCCTTGACCGAGCCGGGTGTCCAACAGCATATGCCCAGCTCAGAAGCAGAGGCCCTCAGGTCAGGGTGCCCATCCCGAACCCGCGGTAGCACGCCCTCCCGCTAGGCGGAAAGCTTCAACCCGGTGTCAACCTCCTCAGTCGTCATCCGCGCCACCGTGGGCAGGACCACTCACCTCTTGCATGGCGCTTGGAGCAATGATCTTCTTCCTCGGGGCAGCCCACCGCCTCAAGAGACTTCCTGCCCCCCGAGCCGCTTGCGCTTCGTGCTTGGGACTCCCAGACGCCAAAACCAGGCCGATACCCAAAGCAACATCTCAAAGATACGCAAGACTACCCCAAACCAGAGAGACGGAACGAGCTCCCCTTGAGCCTCTCGCGCCTCCTTATCCCAGTCCTCAGGGACGACTCTCACCATGCTCCCGTCCTCGCGCTTCACCACCCTTTGATACTCCTTGTCCACAAAGCAGTAGCCGCAGTCGATCTCCGCGAGATAGTCGGTTATCGGTACGGTCAGGGGTTCATAGTCCTTGGATCCGCGGCGAATTTCTCGGCTGATTCGTGGAAGATGCTGCATAACTATCTTCCATCCGACAGCGTTGCTTTTCTCGAGATCGAACAGCGCCAGCTGAATGACGGCAGCCAGCCTGCTGGAGATGGATTTGTTGCGGATTAGAAAAGTGCGAGGCCCGCCATCGCCAGCTCGACCAAGACTTGGAATCGAAACAGCCACAACCCTGACAGATGGTTTGCATGGAGACCATTGGTCCTGAAAGTTGGCATGGAGCTTGTAGATGAAGCGCTGCCATGCCATCACCAAAGGAACAACACTCTTTCCCTCACGCACTCTTCTCTTGTACTCTGCATTTTCGAAACGAACCTGTTTTCGAAAGTCCGCCTCAAAGAACCTGGCCGAGAACTGTGTGTTGACTTCCAGAACAAACTCACAGAGCCGGGGCAATTCGGGATTTTCCTTGTTAAACTCGTCCATCCCCCAGTAGTGGTTGATCGACCACCTCGGCCCACTTTCCTGGACTGCCGTGACGAGGATGGGATAGTGTTCGTTGGGGTCTCTCCTGCCTTGAGCGTAAGCAGGAAATATCCTGCCTGGAGCGTAAGCAGGAAATAAAAGGTGGAAAATGTCGAAGGTGGAATCGATGTCATCGAAGGCCCGTGGAATATAATAATCGAGGGTTGTTGCGAATTCGATCGAATGTGGTACAGGTTCGGTCCGATACCAGTTGGGAGGCGGACGAAAGAATCCTTTCCGCCGGGGGTTTGCACCAAGAGAGAGGGCGAATTCCAACCTCTCAATTGTATTGGCCTTGTCGGTCATATACTCTCGGTGGGTGCACCAAGGATTGCGGATCAAGTCTTGTAACAGTGTTGTGGCCATCAGGGACGGGTTCGAATGCCCCAGGATTGCTGATCGAACGCAAGCTCGGAGCCGAGGGAAATTAGCTGCGAGGCTGAAAAAGTGTGCTTGTGGCTTCCATCCGAGCTCGACCCAGGGGTACGGGTCCACCAAGTCGTACCATTTCCAGCAGAATTCGAACACCTTTTGCTGCCTCTCGGGGTTGGTAATGCCATGGAGCAACACCAGGGCATCAAACGCTGGCTGGTAATCACCTCGCCCACAAAACCTTGCCTTGACTAGACTGCCACGGAGCAGCTGCTCCGCACGATCACTCGCGGAAGACGAGTCGTAGGCGAGAATCTTGCGGCCTTCCTCGGTGTCCACGAGGAAGTCGTGGGCGGTACGATGGATGAAGTGTGGCACTTGCTGGTCATGCTGCTGGAGCAATCCGCCTTCCTCCCAGCTACCAACGGGCCCGTAATGGATGGGAGGATTGCGCCCATTCCCGGAAGTAGTTGGCAGCAGCTCCACAAATCCTGCGCATCGGACGTGAATGTCACGCCGAGTTTGAACACAAAGACTGTCAACATGCGACGCGGGTATTGTTTGCCGCTCATCAAGAACGGCGTTTTGGAGGGCTGGCTGTGTAGCACCCATGAAATGGATCAAGTCCACCTTTCCGTCCTCAACTAACGAATCGCCCCAGTCGTCGCCGCGGCCCGGAACGCGTTGGCCAAGGGCACGGGCATCAAGGATCAGGTTGAAAAAGAGGGCCGTAGATTGGCGATCTGTTTCCCCGTCCTCGTTGAGCCTCAGCCACATATCATTGTAGAGGTCCTCCAGCTCAGTCGGCAGGACTGAAAGCCGTTTGGCCAGTTCTTCTTCTTGGTGATCGCGGTTGTCCAGGCCACGAACCAGACACTGAGTGGCGAGGTAGAGCCAAAGAAAAACCCCCTGGGCCTTGCGGGCAAGTTCCTCCGGGATGGAGTGTTGCGTGTTCGAGAAGACGGAAGAGCTCTTTAGGAAAGGGTTCAAGTGATGGCGCGCGTATCTCCGCATGTCGCCGAGCGTCAGGTCTTCGAGTCGGAGACCCTTGTTGCTTTGCACAAGTTGTAAAAACCGTTGCTCCGGCCGGCTCGACACACAGACTTTGACTTTGGGCGTAGTGCTCATGCGGTCCACCGTCCTGAGAACATCGGGGATATCCGCCTCGCGAGCCTCATCCAACCCGTCGATAAACACACACACCGCTGACGGATGTAGTTCAAAGGCCGCGAAGCACGCTGAGCTCAAGTCTTCAACTGACCAGTCGGTGTAGTACGTGTTGCTCTCCAGGGAAGGGTTCCTTTCGAGGAGAGGCGGGAGGAGGGCTGGGTCGGAAGAGATGAGTTGGTAAAGGAGGGAACACAACAGGCCTTTTCTGCTGTTTTGCATCTCGGTGCCGGGCTTCCAAAAGAAATGGCTGATGATTCGCGTGGCGGGCTTGCTGATATCCAGTGCCTCCTGAGTGAAGGGGCTCTCAACCAGGAATTTGACTAATGTGCTTTTCCCAGAGCCCGGCTTGCCGCTGATCCAGTACAGGTTGCTAGCCGACTTGAGCCAGTCCCTGAAGTCATCCCACCGCTTCTCCCTGCGGACGTCGTCGCGGCTGAAATACGGGTCTTCGTCGAGCAGGTCCTTTCGTTTGGTTTTGTTGTCCTTGGTGCCAAAGAGCTTTGCCCTACTCGAGTCTTGGATTCCGGCTTCCCATTCCTGGGATGACAAATCCCGCCCAGCCAACATCCAGCTGAAGGTGCCAGAGTGGGACTCGCGCACCTGGTTTTGTCGGGCATCCATCCTTGAGTACTTCACGCTCTCCAAGAATCGTTTCCGGCGAGGTGCTTCTTCCTCCGCGGTGCCCGGCATCCGGGCAGAGAGGTCCTCCAGCCCTTTTCTCATCTCAGCCAAGATGGATTGTGTCGAGTTCGACGTCTCTTTCGTAACGTGGGCGCTCAGCGCGCGTTCGAGTCGCAGCGATTCTTCCATGATAAGATCTTGGAGGCGGGTGTGGCCGTCGGCGTATCGCTTCACAAAGTGCCGAACGCGTTCATCAAGTGTGTGGAAGTTCTCCCAGAGGAGGATTTCGGTGGCTTGTGCGCGAGAACTAAGGAGTACCAGTTAGTTTGCTTTGTCGCGACGAGGTCAGGGAGCGAGGACGCTTGAACGCAGCGGAACTGACCATACGCGGGCGAGGAGTTTTGTCTCCAGCATCTGCCTGTGGCTCTCGAGGTCTTTCTCCAGCCTCTTGAGGCTCCGCTTCTGGAGCTGATACCCGAAGGTGGTGACCATCGACGGCAGGAGTTTCCCCTTTGCTTGGGGTCTATCGAAACGATCGACGCTCTCCTTGAGTTCGCGGGCCATCTCCCTGCATTTGGTGGCGAACGCTGTGAGCTCCCTCTCGGGGTCGGATTGGGCACCTGGTGTTGCCTGGCATTGATACAGGACCTTGATTGATAGGTCGTACATGGCCGCGGCCTTATCCCCAAGCCGCTTGTCTGGTAATCCGCCATCGTATACTGTTTTGCAGAGCTCGATGGTCTGGCCTGCGAAGGAAATGACCTGGAAGATGCTGGCGACAAGGGCAAAGACTTCGAGACCGGACATCGTCGCGACGTTGTCGAGTCCAACCTCAGGGGGTCTGGCACAAACCGCGTCAGGCCAGACTCCAACGTGGGCTGGGCTGTTGATGGTGAGAACCGAGAGCGAGGCCTGTTGGCCACCCGCCGTGTGCGATGCCTCAGCCCATCGAGCGCGGATGGACAGGGAGGCAGCCGTTGCTGCCTTGCCCGGGCCTGCATGCGGGCGCTTCGAGACGGGCCGCAGGATGGTCCCGCCGGGCCTGCATGCAGGGGAGGCTGAGCCGGACGAATCGTTGGTGGCGTTCGCTGCAGCATGCCCTTCGTGGTCACACATCACCTGTCCTCATGCTCCGTTTGTTGATTTCCCCCGCTTTAGTATGAACGGATGAAACGTCCTTTGCATCGCACTCAGTCGCGAGAAGCCGCTCGAGGAGAGCCATCTCAGCCCTCCGGCATGCTGACGATGTCCCTGTCGAACCACAACCGACAGCAATCGAAGGTGTGAACGCCGTTGTTTGTTCGCAATCGGTAGGTCGGCTCGGGGAAACCCCTCTGGTTGTTCTCGACAGGGTGGCATCCAGTGCGGTGAAAACCATGAGTTTCAAGGCCAAAAGTCATCGTCTCGGGGTCAGGCGCTCCCAATCTCACAAACTGTTGTTGATAAGTAGTGATCAGGGCCTTCTCCCCTGCGCACTGGTCAATGGAGTTCCCCATGCTGCCACAGTCCGTCGACCCAATTCCCACTGTGCCAGCCAAGGCGCCCCACCCACCCAACCTTTTTAACCCGCCAAAATTCTGCGCCCTTTGCTTCGACCTTCTTTTTCCTTTTCTTCTCTCCATGAAAGTTGACCCCCGGGGACGCAGAATTCAGGCTCGATGTTTCAGGGGCCCGGGGATTTATTCTCGGGCCCTTGTGTGTGCATCGGGTTGTATTAACCGGGCAGAGAGAAACTGGTGTCTCAAGAATTGCTACTATGCCAGCCCTCGTGGGCTTGCGATGAGTGGGCGATCCCGTTTGGCCTCGACATGACGTTATTCCGAGTACCTGTGCAGGTACAGAATACAGCACAGAGTATTGCTGGTGTTTTTTGACCGTATTGTTGTCGGGCGGCAGTCGTCCGGTTTGAAGGGGACCATTTTTCGTGTGAGGCGATAGCCGGGAGGTTCGAGCATCCTGGCCCGTCCCAGAGCCCTGAGCAAGACAGCTTCCAAGCTGCGTGGCATTTGCCCCCATGCGTTCAGTCACCATGCCCTCCTCGGGTGCAAGCACTGATCAGCAGGATTGTGATAAAAAAAAGCCGTGGGATGACTGTCTCTCCGAATTGGGGACTCCATCAATCCAATGATTGGACAAGAAATAAAAATTGAGAAAAACGTCACCTGTAGGATTCGAACCTACGCTCCCGAAGGAACTGCCTAGCAGCTAACTGTGAATTAGCAGGGCAGCGCGTTAACCACTCCGCCAAAGTGACTTGTGAATGTCTAAAGCGAAGTATTAAACTTATCAGACTACCGATGCCACCCTCCCGTCGCCTGAATTCACCGTACCCCTCGATTTCTAGCCTCATTATTATCATCACCGTCTAGCTGAGCGTGATGAAGAATGTCCCCCTCCTCTCCTCGATAGCATAAACCTTGCCCGTATGCTGCTGTGGTCGGCGCAGCCGTGGAGGATCCGATGGAGCCCAAGGCAATGTGGACGGCAGGAATTGGAGCCAGTTTTCCAGCCCAACTGCTGGCGACTCTGGCGGCCAGTCTTGATTCTTTCTTCCATTCAAGTGCAATCACCGGCCTTGGTTCCATTGGCCTCACCCGAAATGCCTGACCTGCAATTGCTAGAGAGGTTGGCCTCCTGGGTGCTCTGCCGCCGTGCAGCGCAGCGTGCTCAGTGCTGTCGCTGCTGCTTCGTGGGAAGAGACTCGAGCCAACCCAGCCTGGGGCCGAAACTGGCTCTGTTCCTCCATTGTGTCTGGCAGGTGCCAGCTGTGCAGACAGCCTCCCCATCATCTCCCCGACCTCCATCTTCCGCACAGCCCTGGGGCCCGCCGCCCTGGAATTGATCGACCCGTCACTCGCCCAGAATGGCCCAAGACGAGCAGCCCATGTGAGTTTGGCCCCGAGTCTCGTACGAAAAAACTGCATGTATTCCACCAACATCCCCACTCCCAACTCCCGGATGCGGATGCGTATCCAATCATCAACGGTCGTCGACCTGCAACTGAGGGCTCCATGGGAAGCTTCGCTTATCGCCTTCCAGCCACCTGCGTTGCGGCCCAGATCCGGCTACCTCAGGGTCTGCATCCGCGAACGCGAGCCAGCTGAAGCTTGCTGCAATCGGAGTTGTCAGTCGCCGCTCGGCCGTGCCCGACGGCCTCCCATTCGATGCCCCACGGCTGCGCTGTCGTGCATCCACGACAGCCACTGGCATCGGTGCAAGCCGAGTGGCCCAACCCAACACACACATGTCTCACTACCCCGCTACACCCCGACCCTCCCCTAAGATGCTTCTAAGGATTCTTCAAGCCTGGCTCTTCGGAGTCGGTTCACTTCTCTAGCTTCCTCACACCATCATACCTTTCCTCTTCTCACCATTGACTATCCCATGTCCCCAACAAGCCATGCTCAACCGGGCTAACCCCTACCCCAGGAAGAAGGTTGCCATCGTGGGCAGCGGAAGCGCTGGAATTGCTGCCTTGTGGGCATTGAACCGAAGCCCTCACGATGTCCACTTGTACGACGCGGGTGACCGCCTCGGCGGCCATACCAACACGGTCGAGTTCGTCAAGGGGAAATACAAGGCACTCGTCGACACGGGCTTCATAGTCATGAATGCAGAGACATACCGTACGCTGCTTCCCAGGGCATCCCCGGTACCTGGCGGGTAGCCACTCCCGAGCCGAGCTGACACCAGAGCAGCAAACTTCCTCAACTTTCTCGACGCAATCGGCGTCAGGGCAGTTCCTACCGAGATGAGCTTCTCCGTCTCTCGAGACAGAGGCCTCTTTGAGTGGGCGGGCTCGACCTTGGACACCGTCTTCTGCCAGCGCATGAACCTCTTTTCCCCACGGATGTGGCTCATGCTCTTTGACATTGTCCGTTTCAACCAGTATGCCCGGGATGTCTTGAAGACGGACGAGCCGACCGAGGAGACTATCGGCGAGTACCTGGACCGGGAGGGTTACTCGGGCATGTTTCGCGACAACTACCTGATGCCCATGGCAGCCGCTGTCTGGAGCACAAGGCCCGACAAACTGGCACTCGACTTCCCAGCGGAGACATTGATTCGGTTTTTGTGAGTAATTGTCTCCTCGCATGGTCGAAGAATGCATATGCATGTCGAGGCAGCGCTGATAGCCGGGGCAGGTGGAACCATCACCTTCTTTCAACGACAACCAGAAGGCCACCGTGGCTCACCATCGAGACCGGGTCCAAGGCTTACATCGAACACGTCATGAAGGGCTTTCCTCGCAACCACTTGCACCTTAGCACAACCGTGACGGCACTCACAAACGAGGCTGACGGGCGCGTGCGTTTGCATACTGACTGTTCCGAGTCCGAAGTGTTTGACCATGTCATCCTGGCCACGCACGGCGACCAGGCGTATGCCATCACCCACGGCTCGGCGACTGAAGAGGAAAAGGCCATCCTCGGAGAATTTCACACGAGCAAAAACGAGACGGTTCTGCACTCGGACGTCTCTTTGATGCCTACGGCCCGGAAGGCATGGTCGAGCTGGAACTACCTGACGAAGTCTACCTCGCGGAAGGGGGCGGGTAACATCGGCCAGGTTTGTCTCACGTACAACATGAACATACTGCAGCACATCCCCCACGAGATATTCGGCGACGTGCTCGTCACGCTCAACCCGCTACACGAACCGGCGCCCGAGACGGTCCAGGGACGGTATCGCTACCATCATCCCGTGTACACCCCCGGCTCGGTGCGCGCACAGAAGGACCTGGAGCGGATCCAGAACAAGCGTGGTATCAGCTACGCGGGGGCATGGACCAAGTACGGATTTCATGAGGATGGTTTCAGCAGCGGGCTGCGGGTGGCGGTCGAGCACCTGGGCGCGAACATCCCGTTCGAGTTCAAGGACTCGACGTTCAGCCGCGGGGAGAGGCCCCAGCTGACGGTGGTTGACAGACTCATCCGGTTGCTGATTAGTCTCTTACAAATATTTGTGGTCGATGTTTTGCAGGGGCTGGCAAACGTCGCGAGCAAGTTGACAACGACCAGGCGCCTGGCGTGCAAGGTGAACGCCCCGGGCGCCATCAACGGTTTCAACGGACCGTTGCATGAGAAGGAGCATTAGACGGGTTTGGGATGGACTTGGGAGGAAGGAAAAGGATATTTCAAGGCCACGGATGAAATAGTAGATGGGATTTCTCGCCCCTCGGGGCCATGTGTGTAACCTCAAGCCCCAGTTCCCCATTCGGCAATTCCTGTCGTGTAAGTGAGTCTGCCAGCCAAGCCTACCCCACCATTCAGCCGCCACCAGCTGCCACCAGCTGCCAAAGCTTGAGCTCCCTCGAACGAGAGCTCAGCTGTTCCCGCAATCAACATCATCAACATCCCGCATCAAGACGACACCCCTCGAACGAACCCAATCCGCCCCCAACACCCGCCCCCGACCCCCAAAAAATGCCCCCCCGGGGCCACACCTAAAACACCACAACCCCCCAAAAACGATCCCCAGACGACGCAATGAACCCGATCCCCCGCCTCGCTCACCGCGCAGCCACAGCCCTCAAGACCACCCTCCCGTTTTCGGCCTCGTGGTCGACCCCGTCGTGCTTCGCATGCGGCCGGCCCGCGGCGCGCGCCCAATGGCAGCAGCAGCAAACACGTGCGGCGGCTGGACGGCGTGCGCTGTCGGGGGGCACGCCGCCGCGGAGGGCGCAGCATGCACCACCGCCTCCGCGTGGGGCGGGCAGTGCGGAAGCGGGCGCGATGGAGAGGCTTGGGGAGGTGTATAGGAGGCGGAATCGGTCGACGGCGTAAGGATATTTTGTTTTTTGTTGTTTTGGTTGAAGGGGGGGTGGTTGGGAGGGAGAGGGGGGCTGTGGTGGGTGAGGGTGGGAGGCTGATCTGGGTTTGGATTTTTGTGCTGCGCAGGTACTACACGCTCAGCATCATCCTTGGGACGGTTGCGTTTTCGTACGGGTCGGTGCCCATGTACAAGATGGTAAACCCCCCTCCTATGTCTCGCCCCCAATTACAGTCCGTCAGTGTCTAACTGAGTGTCCCCCCACGAAAAACAGATCTGCCAAACCACCGGCTGGGGCGGCCAACCCATCCGCGCCCACGGCGGCTCCTCCTCGGACCCCTCTGCCGACCTCGCCTCCCGCCTCGAGCCCGTGACCGACGCGAAGCGGATCCGCGTGACATTTTCTTCCTCGGTCTCGGACGTGCTGCCCTGGAAGTTCACCCCGCAGCAGCGCGAGGTGCGCGTGCTGCCGGGGGAGACGGCGCTGGCCTTCTACACGGCGACGAACACGTCGGACCGCGACATCATCGGCGTCGCGACGTACAGCGTGACCCCCGCGCAGACGGCGCCCTACTTTAGCAAGATCCAGTGCTTCTGCTTCGAGGAGCAGCGGCTGGCCGCCGGCGAGACGGTGGACATGCCCGTGTTCTTTTACCTCGATCCGGACCTCCTCAAGGATATTAATATGCGGGGGGTGGAGACGGTGACGTTGAATTATACGTTTTTTAGTACGTCCCTCTTCCTTTTTCTTTTGCTCCCCTCCCGCTCGGGCTTTCGGATGAAGAGGCGTGATCGCTGACTGGGAGCAGAGGCGAGGTATGATAACAACGGGCGGTTCAAGGGCCCGCCAGGATTTTGAGGGGCAGCCAGCGAAGGACAGTGCCACAACCCGGGGCGGGGTGTATGATATAAGTGTACTTGTATCTGGATGGGTGCATAGATGGGGCAAGATCGAGTGTAAAAAGGCGTTGTTTGGGAAATAGAGAGAATATACCCCCTCATCACAAACAATTTGCCATGATAGGCTTGGGAATGAGACGAGGAACAGGTCCGAGAATAAGTATCTTGTTGTACAGGTTAGTTGGGACATGTAGTATACATTCATCGTACAGTCTTCGTTATCCAAATTTGCGTCGCCGGCTCGCTCACGCCCGATTCGCCCTCTCCCGCTCCCTCGACATCCGCTTCACCTCCTTTTTCACACCCTTCATGCTCTTCCTCGGCCGCGACTTGGTGGCGTTGTGCCTCGGCTTGTTCAACTCCCACGCATTCATCGGCTCCCGGTAACCGATGAACATGCCGTCGGGGCTGTATACATCGATAACCGGCCAATTGGCTTCCGACTCGCCCCGCCGGGTCTTCTGAGCATTCACCGGCTCGGGCCGCAAATCCAACGACTGCATCGGCGCCTCCGCCCACGGCTCAGTCGCGCCACCGCCCTCTTTGGCATACAGCTGCCGGGTGCGCACCTGCACCACAACCTCGACCCAGCCGCACCCCTCGACCAGGATATCGATTCCCAGCACGCGGTACGGCAGGCGGTCCACCTTGAGCCCGACTGCCACCTTCCGCGTCAGAGGGCCGGTTTTGGCCTTGGTGACATCGTATCGGATCTGGAAAGCGCCGGCGTGGCGGATCCTGGAACCCGTCTTCTCTACCGAAATATTTTCGACCCGGGGCGCGTCCTCGCGCTGTTCCTGCACGGCAATAGCCTTCTCCGTGGAGCTGAGGTGCGGCTCGAGGGGGGTGAAGGCGTACGCCAGAAACACGAGCTCCTCGTCCGGCGCAACGTTGCGGGGCGTGAGGCGAACGAAGCCACCGAGCAGCAGGGATTGGCCGGGCTTGAGCACCTGCTGCTCCGGCACGACGCGGGATTTCATGATGAGGGAATGCCGGTGGGAGGGCTGGACGTGCATTTCGAGATCGCTCCGTGGCAGGCCTGGGAGGTCGATGAGCTCGCCACGGCCCGAGCCGAAGGGCACGCGGATCGGGGACGCCGTCGTGCCGGGAAGCGAGGAGACCACGGGCATCTCGGGAAAGTTGGTTTCGGGTCGCGGCGGCGGGAGGAGGGTGGAATCGGCGTCGGGGGCGGCGGTGCGGCCTGGGAGGAAGGGATTGGAGGGGTCGGGGTCTTCAGCGTCCTCGGCGTCTTCGGCATCGCGCGCGGCGGGTCGGGCCTTGGGAAAGACGTTGATTGAGATGCGGCCTTTGGGATCCTCCAACGCCATTCTGCCCTTGGGAAAGACGGCTTCGAAAAGCTGGCTCTTGCCGACGTTGGCCTTGCCCACCATCCACCCGGCGCCGCCGCGACTCCAAATATCTTCTTTGAGGTCCTTAGTCCACCAATTGCGCTTTGAGCTGACGAGATGCACGTTTCCAAGCCTGATGCGCCCTCCCACTCGACCCAGGGCGTCCCGCAGGGTCTCCTTGATATAGGGCATCAGCCCGTCGACCTGCTCCTTCTGGGACGCCAAGAGGTCGGAGCGGGTGATCACAAAGCTCATGTCCATCTGCCTTCCGTGCCGGTACTTGACTAGCTTCGATCTGCGGTTTTGAGTGCGCAGGTTAACGTCCAGAAGATTGTGGAGTCCCGAGAGGAGGGACATGGGGAAGTCGGCGGCGTCCAAGACGTGGTAGATGTGGTTCTTCTTGTACGGCGTCTCGTCGATGGTATCGCGCAGGGACTCGATGCTAGGGTGGTAGATGGAGGTGCCGGCGGTGTGGTGAACCAGACTGTGGCAACGATCGCAGAGGGGGGGCTTGTCCGACGCTGCGGCGGGTCGAGGTTTGCTCTCGGGCATCAGGCTCCTGAGATTGATACCCTGCAGTTCCAGCCCGTCAACATCGACCGACTGCAGAGCCCGCTGCACAACACTATCGGCGTCGAGCAGTCTCTGGTTCACCTTCTCCTCCTCCAGCCCCAGGTATTGCCTAATAGCCTTGCGCGACACGTCGTAGTAGCCGGCCTGGTCTGGGACGGTGGTTTGCGCCAGGGCACCGCAGCCGTGGCATTGCAGCGGGAGCGTCTTGGTCGGCTTCCGGGACAGAGGAGGGGGCTCAGTGCTGGGCGACCAGGCAGACTCGGAGTGAAGTCGTCGGACTTGGATGGGCCGCGCGGGGGGATGGCATCGGCGGCGGGTGGCCGTGTTTGCAGCAGAAGAGGTGGACAGAGAACGGAATGCCGGGCAGAGGTAGAGCGGCAGCTCGGATGGCACAGCGCTGCGTTCGACATTGAGGCTGAACACTCTCCCCAGCCATCTGGAGGACAGCGCGCGTCCTGACGGCATTGTGTGAAGCGGCGTGTGTGTCCGTCGTCAGTCCCAAGGCAACTTTTTTGTTTCCCTTGTTGAATTCAGTCAAGGCCTGGAAATTTCTCTGGATGTGCAGGGGTCCGGTCCCTGCGAGCGGGCGGCAGGCAGTTGACCCACATTGCCCTTTTCCCCTGTCCCCTGCCTTGGAATCTCCGGCAGGCAAAGGCGGTGAGGTTGTGCCTCCCAAAGCTCAGGCCAAAAATTTCCCGAGCTCAATCCGCGCGCAACGAGACCGAGTGCGAGTGCGATCTCTGGCTGCTTGTTGGGCGCGTCATCCGAACCTCCAATTCACCCCCCCTTAGCCGTTCCCAGCCCGGCGTCGGGATCGGTCCTCAAAATGACGGGACCTCTCAGCCGCACAAACAAGCTGGCCGGAGTAAGTCCGCATGAAGATGCCAGGGAGGGACCAAGTCGCTGACCACCGAGTTCGCAGAAGGTAGAGTACGCCCGTGCTGCTTGCTCCCCGTCGACAACACCCAACCCCGATCCCCCCGCTCCTCCCGCTCCTCCCTCTCCCTCCGCCCCGGCCGAGGCGTCGGTATTGATTCCTTGCAGCTGGTCAGGCTAAGATCGGGCCCGGGGGCCGCCATCCTCCCACACGATGTGACGCGGATACACCTCGAGTTCAACCACAAGTATAACGGCGGGCACATGGGGCCGAGGTGCGATCTCCCTCCCTTCCTACGGCGAGCCGTGAGCAGGTCGGGCTTACATGCTTGGGCAGGAAATTCTGGCGCGAGGCGCTACCAGGGTTAAAATTCTGGAACCCGGCGGTGCCCATGGTGGTCAACCGGAGTAATGAGAAGGATGCCCCCGCCACACTCACGCTCTACTTCCGCGAAGCGGGCGTAAAACTACCGGATCTGATGCAGACGGGCTCGGCGACAGACGGCACCTCCAAAGCGCCAGCGCCGGTCCCCGGCGAACGCGCCGTCCAGATCCACATGAAGAACCGGCGGTCCGAGGCCATCCTCAAGGAGTTTATGGACAAGAGCGGCGCCGTGCCGGTGAAACCCACGCCGCAGGACGAGTTGGAGCTGCGCGAGCTGGCGGACCGAGAAGCGATTGGCGAGATCGACCGGGCGGTGAGCCTGAAGCAGAACGAGGAAAGGAGGAAGGAAGAGGAGTTCCTTCGGAGGACACGCGCAGCGCTCGCCGATTCCCAAGCGAACATGTAGGCGGCTTTGCCAGGGTTGCTGGGGCAGGGCGGGATGGTTTGAGGGAGAGGAGGGAGACGGAAGACGGGAGTTTTGTGAGTATATCACTGTTGTAAATTACCCCCTGTGTCGACGATATCGACTTGGTTGATGATGCAGCGCCGCTCTGGTTCGCCGTTTCAACGTGAGGGGTGGGGGTTGGCAGACCCCAGCAGGTTTTCTATCACATTTTCCCTACCCTGAAAGATCAGCTGCAAGTGAGCTCGTACCTTGGCCGCATCTTGGAATATACATTTTCCATCCAAGGCAGTCAGTCAGTCCATTGACGTCTCCTTGCCAGTCGATGCCACCCTTTCCATAGGGAGGTAGAGGAGGGGAATGGACCGCCGTTGGAATCTGGCCTGGTTACCTCCCACAGCTCTCCCCCCCACCTGTCTCGAGATCGGCGGGCGGGTCACTCCTAATGACAAGGGCGTGGAGCGTGCACCCACTCAGTCCCGGACATCCAGACACACAGCCACCCGAGGGTCAAGCTGCGTTGAATAGAGGTTTGTGTACATCTGTAATGTCGATGAGAAGAGGGGGGCGGAACAGAGTGCCTCCCTGTGCCAATGCTACAAAAAGAAGAAGCAGGCATAGGTACCCCGTATACAATACTTATCTCTTGATGCGAGGCAATCATGGGCGCAATATATTCCTGTTTTAGCGTGGCCGAGTTGCGTGTTCTGGAAGCCAGTGCCGCGTGGAAATGGGACGTTTGTTTCCAGGGCTGGCCCCCCTGCCCACCGCTGCCCACCACTCCCTGGCAGCGTCCAAGGCAGGGCAGCCAGCAGCCAGTGAGTGTCCCTCATGTCAATCAATTGAAGCTGATGGCGCGCGACAGGGGTTCGCCCGCAACGGGGCCTCGTTCCCGCCATCCGCAGGCTTGGAGCCGACCAGGGTGGGGTGCCAAGCCACTCCGAGATTCCCCTACCGAGAAAAAGGCCACGAAGTTGCCTGCCATCGTCTCCCCTTTTCTCAGCTCAGCTCTGCAAGCTCGCTCTCGACTTCGGGAGAGCCACCCATTCTCATTCTCCTTCCCTCCCCCATTTCCCCATTCTCGACGTCGTTCTGTTTTCCTTGTTTTCCAGGGGGGACTCCTTCTGCTTGCTGGGTTGCCGCATCTGATTATTCTGGCGGCTGCTTCTGCTCGCAACAACTTTTTTTTGAACCTTGGTTTGCCGTTCTGGCGTCCAAGTTGCTTCGACACGCTCGTTTTATCCCCGTTTATTAAACTACCACCTATCCACATCGCCGCACTGTCCACTGCCGCGACCGCTTCGCGACGGCCCCTGGACTGCACCAAAGGCCACACCCTCGCCACGCCCTCCTCCATCCCGTCCTGACCACCCTCTCCGTGCCGACTCCTACCCCAGCCATGGCCTCTGGAAACGACAGGGCCGCTGTCGTCTCCGGCGCCGACGTGGCCGACGCGGCCCGCCGCCGCAACATCCCTGGCACTCCGCAGCAGGTCGTCCTTCCGCAGCAGCCGCAGGCCGACGAGAAGAAGAAGGCCGCCCCCAAGAAGGCGCCCTCGGTTCTCGACGTCCTCGACCAGTGGGAGTGGCTCATCGCCCCGATCGTCTTCACTGCGCTCGCCTTCTTCACCCGCCTCTACAAGATCGGCCTCTCCCCGATCGTCACCTGGGATGAAGCTCAGTTCGTCGATCCCCCCACTGTCTTCGAGCCACACCCCTTCCCATCTCCTCTGCTAATCACAACTACCACAACAGCTTTGGCAAGTTTGGCAGCCATTACCTGAAGCGCGAATTCTACTTTGACGTTCACGCAAGTCCGCCCCTTTCCGCACAGCACACACACACACCGATCCCCGAGACTGACCCCCCGCGCAGCCCCCCGCCGGAAAGCTCCTTGTCGGCCTCAGCGGATACCTCGCCGGTTACAATGGATCGTTTGAGTTCAAGTCGGGCGAGACCTACCCGCCCGAGATCAACTACACCTTCATGCGCCAGTTCAATGCCTTCTGGGGCGCCGTCTGCGTGCCCATGGCTTACTGGACCGCCAAGGAACTCAACCTCCGCCGCGCCGCCGTGTGGCTTGTCACCCTGATGGTCCTCTGCGAGAACTCGTACACCACCATCAGCCGCTTCATCCTCCTCGACTCGATGCTCCTGTTCGGCACCGTCGCCACCACCCTCTGTTGGGCCAAGTTCCACAACCAGCGCAAGAACAGCTTCGAGCCCGAGTGGTTTTTCTGGCTCTTCATGACCGGCCTGAGCATCGGCTTTGTCACCAGCGTCAAGCTGGTCGGCCTCTTCGTCACCGCCCTGGTTGGCCTGTACACCATTGAGGATCTGTGGAACAAGTTTGGCGACACCAAGATGCCTGTGGTAAGTTCTGTTGGCTGTGTCCGGCCTCCCGGTCCTGTGCTAAGAGCACCCAACCTGACTGACACGATGCAGACCGTCCTGGCCGCCCACTTTGTGTCCCGCGTCGTCGGCCTCATCATCCTGCCGTTCCTTGTCTACCTCCTCAGCTTCGCCATCCACTTCGCCGTGCTCACCAACAGCGGGCCCGGCGATGCTCAGATGTCTTCGCTCTTCCAGGCCAATCTCCGCGGCACCGAGGTCGGTAGGGACAGCCCCCTGGAGATTGCCTACGGATCGCAGGCCACCATCAAGAACATGGGCTACGGCGGTGGTCTCCTGCACAGCCACGTCCAGACGTACCCCGAGGGCTCCTCGCAGCAGCAGGTCACCTGCTACCACCACAAGGACTCCAACAACAATTGGTTCTTCTATCCCAACCGCCGCGACACCCCCTATGACCCCGCCGCCGAGCCCCGTTTCATCGCCGACGGCGAGGTCATCCGCCTGCTCCACTCCCAGACCGGCCGCAACCTGCACTCGCATCAGATCGCCGCCCCCATCACCAAGTCGCAGTGGGAGGTTTCGTGCTATGGCAACGTGACGGTTGGCGATGATAAGGACCACTGGAAGATTGAGGTTGTCAGCGACGCCGCCTCGCGCGACCGGAGCAAGATCCGCACCCTGACCACCGGCTTCCGTCTCAAGCACGAGTCCCAGGGCTGCTATCTCCGCGCCGGCAACGTCAACCTGCCCCAGTGGGGTTTCAAGCAGATCGAGGTGACTTGCACCAAGGAGAACAACCCGCGCGACACGTACACGCACTGGAACATTGAGTCTCACGTCAACGAGAAGCGTAAGATCCGGTCCCAGTTGATGTTATTTGCTACAGACGGAGGAGATTGCTAACCGAGTACCAGTGCCTCCTGGTGACCCTGGCCAGTACAAGTCTCCCTTCCTGAAGGACTTTATCCACCTCGTATGTTGCCTCTCCGATCTGCCGTGCCACCACGATCATGATGACGCAGAGTTGCTAACGGCGCGCGCCCCAGAACGTCGCCATGATGACCTCGAACAACGCCCTGGTTCCCGACCCGGACAAGCAGGACGACCTCGCCTCGCAGTGGTGGCAGTGGCCCATTCTGAACGTCGGTCTGCGCATGTGCGGCTGGGACGACAAGATCGTCAAGTACTTCCTGCTGGGCAACCCGCTCGTCTACTGGGGCTCGACCGCCGGGCTGGGCGTGTTCGCTGTGCTGGTGGCCTGGTACACCATCCGCTGGCAACGCGGCTACCGTGAGCTGTCGCAGTCCGAGATCGACCAGATCCACTACGCCGGCCTGTACCCCGTCGTCGGCTGGTTCCTGCACTACCTCCCCTTCGCCATCATGGCCCGCGTCACCTACGTCCACCACTACTACCCGGCCCTGTACTTTGCCATCCTCACGTTTGGCTTCCTCGCTGACTGGTTCCTGCGCAACCGCAAGGCGGCCGTGCAGTTGGGCGCCTACGCTGTCCTGGACGCCGCCGTCATCGGCCTGTATGTCTACTTCATGCCCATCTGCTGGGGCATGGTCGGGCCGAACAAGCAGTACAGCTATATGAAGTGGTTTGACTCGTGGCGCATGTCGGATGCGTAAAGGGGGGTTGGCATTTTTGCCTAGGTGAAAAGGGGGTGTTGGTGTTGTGTGTGGTTGTCAGGGGTTGTCAGGGGTTGAGGGAGAACGAAAAAGCGGAAGCGGAGGATGATTTTCATGTCATTTTTGATGGGTGAGTAGGTGAATATGGGTGTACGATGGTTGTGGGAGAAGGAGAAGGAATGAAGCAAGGGGGCAAGAGGAAATGGGACACAGCGCTCTCAACAAACATCTCGCCTCGAACCGGCAGCTCTCACAAAACGCAGGGAATGACGGGCAGGCAGGCTATCATGGGGGCGGATTGTCCCGATTCTCTCTCTCACTCTCCGAACCGAACTAATGCGTCGAACTCTCTTTGGACGTGCTCTCTTTTGTTAGAATGGGAATGGGTGGGAAATTTTAGAGGTTATTTTTGAGTTTTTGATCTCTTGCCCTTGTGTGTGTGGGTTTGTGATGATAGCCTGTCCACTGCGATATGGGCAGGATTTGGTGCATCGGTGTATTGCCCCCAACCTCCCATTGTCTGAGCTCCCTGAGCAGGCCCTCCCCCGTATATACACTTGTAAATGCCCCGGTACCCAACTATTCAGAGCCTCCGCCCTCTGTCGCTCGCTCGCTTGCTGTCCATGTAATCCGTTTGTTGGTTATCCGCTCTTTTCACTGCCCATGATTAGTTTGCTATTAATACAATCAACGAACCCATCTCCGTCCCGCCATATATGCTTTCCCTCAAATCCGAACGCTCCAACATGATGATGCCAAACAAGCAACTAACCCCCCTCCCAAATCACCCAGCAACAAACAGGCACGCCCTGCCTATCCCTTCCCACCTTGAGTACCTAAAATCAACAACACCCCCCTCCCGCATTTTTCCCCTCATCTCCCGTCAACCTCACCGGCCGATTCGCCCCGCCCATCCCCACGGCGGCGTTATGCCCCTTGACGCCGGAGCGGCGGTCGTTGAGGTCGTACCGGCCGGCCTGGATGTTCTGGAAGATGCGCTCGGCGACGCGTAGGAAGGCCATCTCGACATTCTCGCCGCTCTTGGCGCTCGTCTCGACGTACTCGAGCACGCCGTTGCGGCGCGCCCAGTCCTCGGCTTCTTGGCGGGTGACCTCGCGTTTGTTGGTGCCTGGCTCATCGGCGGCGGCGGGTTTTGTGCCTGTTGTGTCTGTTGTTGTTGGTGGTGGTGGTGTTTCTGTTGTGTTTGGTGATGCTAGGTCTGACTTGTTGCCGACCAGCACGACGACGATGTCCGGCTCGGCGATCTGGCGCAGGTCGTTGAGCCAGTCGGTGGCGTGCTGGAAGGTGGACTTGCGCGTGAGGTCGAAGACAAGAAGGGCGCCCGACGCGCCGCGGAAGTAGGAGCGCGTGACCGACTTGTACGTCTCCTGGCCTGCCGTGTCCCAGAGAGAGAGCTTCATGTGTTTTTGTGGTGGCGGCTTGGCCTTGTCTTGTTGGTGGGCAAGGGGGGGTGGGGGCAGGCCCTTGCCGGGCTTGCCGCTGCCGCCCTCCTTTCTAGTGTCGTCGGCGTCGTCGCCATCGCCGCGGCCGTCGAGCGAGCGTAGGGGCGGGGAGGAGGCCGAGCCGGTGGTGGAATGGGGCGGCCCCACGGGCACGATACGCGAGCCGAACTCGACGCCGATGGTCACATCGTGGTGGGAGGCGAAGCGCCCCTCGCAGAGGCGGATGGTGAGAGAGGATTTTCCGCAGCCCGAGTCGCCGATGCAGACCAGCTTTGCGATGTAGTCCCAGGGCGCCGATGCCATGGGGAGAGCGGCGGGTTGCGCCCGGTTGGGGATGGGCAGCGTGGGCGTTTGCCGGGGCTGTCGGCAGCGCTACTTTGACGGAGCTCGGCTTGTTGGCACGGTGTATATGGGGATATCGGGGTTCAAACCGGCGACTTTTGTTTGCCCACGATAGTCGTTGTTGGCCCTCGTGGCGTGGCCTTGAAGCCAGTCTCCCACAAGTAGTGTGCGTGGGGTGGTTGGTGCTGTAGGCCGTGGGAGCGCACAGTCGGGGAGGATGCTCGCAGCAAGGAATCGCCCAGTGCAGGGACCAAGGTCTGCGTATCAACAGGCCAAAGCTGTACACCTGCCAGACAATAAGGGTTACGCTTGGGCTCGGGTTGGGTTGGACGTGATGGAGGAGGTGAGTGCAGTCAGGAGCAGCAGTGGAGGGTGGTGGAGGCGCGAGCTCCAGCCGAGACACAGGCGTCGGACAAGCGCTTTTAGCCAGAGCTCCAGCGGGATCAGCAGGCCTCTGCAGCAGGCCTCTGCAGCGCTAACAGCTGATGGGGCTGCTGGGGCCGTTATCGGTGACGCAACCGCTCGATAACGACCAGCCTTCACAGGCTCAAGGACACGGCACCGGTTGTGCTGCATCATGGGACCAAGAGATCGCCAGCTTCCCGTCTTTGTACCTTTTTCTTGCCGTCAAAGAGCGCGTGAGCTCGGACTGGTTGGGCAGGATTTAAAGGGCGTTGAGTTCATTCTTCCGTCCTCTGTGCGTGTTGGTATGACGTCCCAGTCTTAGATCTGCACCACGTATCCGCATCGTGGAAGCGCCCACCTGCCACAGATACAAATATTATTTTGAAAGGAACTGATCCAAGAGTCCAAGACACATGCACAAACTCCCACGGGCAGTGCCAGGGTGTTGCTGTTATCGCATCGGAACTGGGTCGCCAAGTGGGTCCAGTCGGTCTGCAGCCTGGTCAGCATCCCCCCAGTCACGCCCGCAGCAGTCTCCTGCCGCCTCGTGAGCAGCCCCAGCCGTTGCTTGGCTGCCTGCCCGTCTGCCCTGTCTGTCGCTTCGCTTCTCCAGGTGTTGTCCTGTCTGTCTGCGGGTGCCTTGTCGTCTTGCACAACAACAAACCACCCGCCTCCCTCCCGCCCTGTTCCTCTGGCCGACGACCTAACGCACCCATCGACCGTGGTGCTCTCTCGGACATCTCGAAATTTCCGATCCTGTCTTTTTGCCCCATCGGCCAGCACCCACCCGATCCAAGGCCTGGGCTGAATCATCATCATTACGCAGCGAGTGCCCAGAGTCCAGACCAACACCACCACCCGCCCGCCGCACGAACTCAGACCGTCGCCCCGCAACTCTGGCCCGTCACCCACCCAACTTTCTCTTGCAACACTACACCACGGCATTCTCGCCAGCCACCAGGACCGTGTGCGCGGACGTGAAGCACCCTCTCTAGGGGGTGACGGGAATCTGCCGACATGTTCTCCGAATGTAAGTGTACCCTTCGAGTGCTGCATTTGCCCCAAGTATGACTGTCCGGACCCAGACTCCGCTGACACTGCGACTAGATGCCTCCAGGTTCCTCGCACAATCACAGTCCCGACTCTCCAACCTCGGCCAGCCCGACCCCGGGGATAGGCCGTCGCGCCCGACCGACTGGCAGAGCAGAGGCTCACGGTTGGCAGCACGCCCGTTCCTTGGGCGAGGCGGTGGGAACAACCCATACCAGCCCAGCGGCTCCCGCTTTGGAAGCCTAGCCGCCTTTGGCTCGAGGTATGCCACAAACGATGCGCCGCTATTCCAGGCCACCCTGGAGCACGACGACGAGGACGAAGAGGAGGCCGCAGACCTGTTCGCCCTGCAGCGGTCACGACGCGTCTTTGCCGCCGGCCGACTCGAGGAGAGCGCCGAGACAGACAATGACGACAGCCGGGCCTCCCTCGAGCGCAGCCAGGACTACGAGGAGCGGGGGTCTGGCCTGGGGGAACGCCTTCGGGGGATCAGGAGCAGCTGGAATGGCACAAAAAGCACCTCTCGCCGGGACGGAGAAGACCGCCACGCCGGGGACGACAAAGGAAAACAACGCGATAGCCCAAGAGGCAGCGAGGACAGCAGCAGGGGAATGGAGGATGTGGCCCTCCACTCCACAATCGCCGACAGCGAGCCACCCGAGGACCTCATGAGGGAGACGGCCGGAGACAGCGATCCGCCTGCCTTCCAAAAGTTCTTGGACACGGGCGCCCCGACGCGGCAGTTTGCCAGGCGGGAATCTACCAGCGAGTCGGAACTCGGCCTGCCGCGTCCTCCCAGCTCGCTGGATACCAACTTGAACGGCGCTCCGGCCGCCCCCGCCGTCGAGGGCGAGATATTCAAGCACGACGCCTTCTTTGCTTGGCTCTACCTCATCGCCCTGGCCTCGCTCTTCTCGACCTTTGTCTTGGTCGTTCTCCACACGGATCGGGGCGACGGGCCGCTCGGAGACACGATATACACTACGCTGCGAGCGTCGTTTCACCTGCTCGCCGTCGACACTTTGGTGTCCATCATCGTGTCTCTCGTCTGGCTGGCCGCCCTTCGTTCATTCGTCAAGCCGCTCGTCGGCTTGGTCATGGTTGCGGTGCCGGTGGTCCTGATTTCCTTTTCGCTGTATCCTTTCATCTCCAGCTACCAGTCGACCGGAGGCAGTACGCGGTTCCAAGATACAGTGATGCGCTGGGCGGCCGCTATCCCCGCTGTCTCCGCCGTGGTCTGGCTGTATGTGGTGTACAAGGGCCGCCACGCCCTGCAATCGGCAGTCGGCATCCTCGAGTTTTCGAGCCGCATCCTGGCGGCCAACTCGGCCCTCGTCCTCGTGGGACTGGGATGCCTCGCCGTGGTGGTCAGCTGGACATGGATCTGGCTACTCATGTTCACCCGCGTCTTCCTGGGCGGCAGCTTCTCCAGCAAGCTCGCTCGCTTCATCATTAGCGCGTCGAGCTGGTGGCTTGGGGTGTACTTCATTCTCATGTACATCTGGACTCTGTCCATCATCTCGGGCGTGCAGCGGAGCACCGCGGCGGCCACGGTGTCCCAGTGGTACTTCCATCGCAATGCCGTGCCGGCGCCGTCGACGACGGAAGTAGTCTCGGCCGCGCTGGGCCACGCCACGACAACCATCTTTGGCACCATCAGCCTGTCGACGCTGCTGGCCCTCGCCATCCGGCTTCCGCTGCTCGTGCTGCCGCAGCGGCTGGCCAACCTCCTGAGCATGTTCGTCTACTCGTTCATCCCGACACCCATCGCGGCCTTGACGAACCCGTTGACGTTGACGTACGCGGCGATCCACTCGCAAACGCTGGCCGTGTCGTCGAGAGGGCTCAGCCAGATGGACTTCATTGCGCCCCAGCGGCCGACCACGACGCTCACCCCCGCGGCGCTCCCCAAACACAACCGATACTCGCCGCTGCTGCCGTACCGGCTTGCCAAGCTGATCCTGCACGCGACGCGGTTCATCATGGCCATCGCCCTGGGCTTCGCGGGCTGGGTCATGACGGCGAGGCAGCTCAAGATCGACCGGCCGGACGGGCTGGGGGTGCGGGGCAGCGCGTATGCGTACGTGGTGGGCTTGATCGCCAGCTTCATCGGTTGGGGCATTCTGGGCGCGATGGAGGGGATCCTGAGCGGGATCGTGGACGCGGTCGTCATTTGCTACGGCAGCGAGAAGCGCATGGCCACGGGCGCGGGCGGATACTGCATGGAGGCGGCGTTCCTCTTTGGGGACCGGAGGGGGGAGCGCGAGAGGGACGAGGTTTACTGAGACGGTGTTTTCTTTTTGCAGCGCGGCGTTATTTGGGCAACATTTTATTGGGAAACGGATTTGGAGTCTTGTATTTCGGGCGGGAATGGAACGGGACAGGAAGGACTTTAAGCTCGCATGCAGGAGGGCCTGCTAGAGGAGATGAGAGGAGGTGCATCAGGGTTGCTAGGTGTTGCCTGGGGGATCTGGAATGGCATGCATGCATATATTCAACTAGAGCTGGTCTTGAGTAGCTATCGCGGTGAGGGAAGCCGCACATGGGGCTGGGAGGAAATGTCGGAGCTGATACCTGGGCGAGCTGAATTTACGTTATGTTCTGCAGCCTCGGCCACTGGGCTGATGGTTAGGATGGGAGGTGAGTGCCTGTGTGCGTGCGTCTGCTCGATGCCTCGGGATCACGAACAGTCACTCCGCGCGCAACACACAGCCCCTTGGCCGCCGCGCGTCGGGCCAACAGTGGCGAGGGAATCAGGAGGACTCGAAGCTGGCCGGCGGCTGCCTTCATTGCACGCCACAGCGGTTGTCGATGTCCAGCTTGCGCGGTGTGGCTGGTTCCGGCTCGGCAACGTCATCCCTCCTCCCTGCTCCCTGCGCCAGGGGGGCGGTGGCGCCATCAACTCGCTCGGGTATACGGCCGGTTCCTGAGATTCCAAACGAATTCTGGGCGGCCAGTCCCTGTCAGCCCCCACGGCCGGAGAATCGGTTGCTGTTCCTTTCCGGCCCCGACTGAGCGTGGCTGTGCTGGACGAAGTGGAGGGGATGCCCGGAACTGAGCGGATTGCCCCCTCTGGGCGGCTCTGGGCGTCTCTAGGCGGTGTTGTGGCCACGATGGAAGTTTCATGGCCCTTCTGTTGTGTCCAGCTGGCAGATGGTAGATGCAGAGGATTATGCATCCCTTCGGTCGCTACCTACCTAGGGAGTCCGTCGCTCGTCTGGTGCCTGAATTACCCAGCCTGCGGAGGCCTCTGGGTGTCCTCCGGTTGAAACCCTTCTCTTACTTAGATACACAGCACCCTCTCAGCACATACCCCGCCATTCCGGGCAGCTAACACACCAACCCCACCACCTACGGATTACTCCCTACCTCCGGCGCACTCCTTGCCCATCAACTCCCACCGCCCCATCATCCCAACATCGACAACCCGACCCGTCACCCCTCTTTAACAGCCCTCATCCATCATCACCATGGCCGATTTCGAAGCCCCCGCGGGCCCGCCCCCACCCAAGGTCCCCGAAGGCTGGGTCGTCCGCTGGAACGAGCAGTACAAGGAATGGTGAGCGCATTCTCCCGTTGATCGTCGCAACCCCCCTTATCCGTCCCGCTCCCCTTCGCTAACCCACCCGTGCAGGTTCTACGTAAACACGTACACCAAGAAGTCGCAATGGGTCAAGCCCACCGAGCCCGCCCGTCCCCCGAACGACGACCTCGCCCCGGCCGGCCCCCCGCCGTCGTATACCCCTGGCAGCGGGCCCGCCGTGCCCACCGACACCAAGCCCAACCCGTACGAGAGCGACCAGTTCAACAACAACAATAACAACCACAACAGCAACAACAACCCCTCTGGCAGCGGCGCCGCGGCCTCCTACATGAAAAGCGGCACCGAAGATGACGACGCCCGCCTCGCGCGCCAGCTGCAAGACGAGGAGGACGCCCGCGCGCGCGCCTCGCAATCCCACTCCGCCCCGCCCGCCGCCCCCGCGCCCTTCCCAGGCCAACTTCCCCCCCGCCCCGACTCCTCCTCCATCCCTGGCGGCGACAAGAGCCGCGGCCTCCTCGGCAAGATCTTTGGCGGCGGCAAGAAGCCCATGTCCGGCGGCAGCCACGGCGGTGGCCTCCCCGGCGCCCTCGGCGGGTTGGTGGGCGGCAGCCACGGCGGCGGCGGACATCAGCAGTACGGCGGCTACCCCCCGCAGCAGCAATACGGCGGATACCCGCCCCAGCAGGGGGGTTATTATCCCCCTCAGCAGCAGCACGGCTACGGCGGCGGGTATGGCGGCTACCCCCCGCAGCAGGGGTACTACCCCCCGCAGCAGCACGGCGGGTATGGCGCGGGGCACGCCCAGCCGCATAAGAAGTCGGGCGGGAGCGGCATGGGCATGATGGCGGGTGGTGCCGCGCTGGGTGTCGGCGCGGGACTGTTGGGGGGCGTGTTGATTGCGGATGCGATTGATGACGCGCAGGATGACGCGTATGCGCAGGGTTATGGTGAGTTCGTCCCTTGGAGGAGTTGTTCCGTGAGGATTGTGGGCTAATGATCTTTGCAGAGGATGGTGCGGGTGGTGATGATTTTGGTGGTGATTTCTAAGGCGGCAGGTACATCAGTGGTGAGGGGCGAGATACCGACTGCAGATGGATATGGCATGTCGAGGGCGGTGGCTGCTTGGATGTGAATTCGGATGTCTAGGGAGAATTCCCTGATGCGTTGGCTCCTATTATTCTTATTTCGAACCCGGATGGGTTGGCGGGCAGTGGTGCATTTGTGACTTTTCCCTACGTCTCTGGCGATCACGATGACGTTTCCACGTAAATGATTAGTTGAATATATCACGATAATGCTTCACCGATGCCGGTTAACGTCTTGCGCCATCCCAGACAAGGGACAGGATGAGAAAAATTAGACACTTCTATCCATATATGCCCGCCCACACCCACCCAATCTTGGTATTATACACATATCCCACCCACTGAGTTCATTACCTCTTCTTCTTGGGCTCCCCCTTCCCCTTGCCGCCGTTGCCCTCGTCGGTCTTGCTCGACGACCCCGCCAGGTAGGCCGCCATGTCAAAGTTGCCCATCGGGTTCGAGTTCTGGCCGGACGCGGCGCCCATGAAGGCGTTCATGGGGTTCTCCTTTTGCCGCTCCTCCCACTCGGCGCGCATCTCGGGGTCCACTGCGGGTGGTTGGTTAGCAACGACCTCTCACGCTTGGGGGGCGCGGGAATAAAAGGGGGGACAACTTACTATTCTCAACCAGCTTGGGCATGCCGATAAACAGTGCCATGCTGACCAGGCCGAGCAGGATCATGGGGTTCTTAAAGATGCCCAGCACCGAGACTGTTTACCGTCACGTCAGCAACAACCCCAACCTCCACACCAACCCGCAGTAGACGGGAAAACAACTCACAGCTACTCCTCTCCATAAAATACCCCTTCGCCCCCAGCACCCTCACCTCCACCACCCCGGCCCCCGTGACCCCAACCTTGGCCCCCTTATTCCCCCAATCATTCCCCCGAAACGTCTCCCACGCCTCCACGCCCAGCTTCCCTTCCCCATCCTCTTTTACCCCATCCTCATCCTCCGCGGACGCCTCAACAACAACCCTCCTCACATCCACGCGCAGCGGGGCAAAGGCGTGGGTCGCGCAGTGCACGTCGGCGAGGTAGCTCCCCTGGGTGACGTTGCGGAAGACAAAGGTGTTGGAGACGGATAAGGGGGCGCGGAGGGCGTGGCCAAGGGTGGTGAGGGTGGCGTGGGTGGAGGGGGGGAGGAGGTTGGCGTTGGTGAGGAGCGGGGAAGAGGAGGGGAGGCGGAGGGTGAGGGTTGTTTGTTGTTGATGCTGGTGGGAGGGTGGTTGGGGGGTGGAGGCGAGGGCGGGGGCGGTCGCGCCGAGGAGGGTGGTTAGGAGGAGGGCTAGGAGGTGCATTTTGTTGGTTTGTGGGGGTGTTATTGTGTGGTGGGAGAGGGGGTGGTTCTGGTCGTCGTGGCGGAAGGTGGTGATGGTGGAGAGTTCGGGGTTTGGAGGTGCCTGTCGCAAGTTCGACTGGAGGCGAGGTGACGGAATGCTGCTGGCAGGGGTGGCGTGGCTGTGATTGGCTGATTTCAAGCAGTGGGCGCCTGGAATTTTGGCAAGGGGGCTTGCGCTTCTTTGAAGACACCAACGGGCGCTCCATCGCCAGACCCCGACAACTACAGCGCATAGCAGCAGGTCACGAACTCTCCTCTCTTCATCGGCTCATCAAAGTCATCAAATTGAAGTCGTCACATTTATTCCTAAAAAAACATTGCACGCCTGGATATAACCGCAAAAAAAAAAATCAAGCAACAACCACGGGCTTCGCCTTCTCGGCAACCGCCTTGAACGACTGCTCAAAGTCGGCAATGATGTCGTCAATGTGCTCGGTGCCGACCGAGATGCGGATCAGGTCCTCAGACACGCCCGAGTTGATCTTCTCCTCATCGCTGAGCTGCTCGTGCGTGGTGGTCCACGGGTGGATGGCGAGCGTCTTGGAGTCGCCCACGTTGGCCAGGTTGGAGATGAGCTTGAAGCCGTCGACGATAGCGCTGCCGGCCGCGCCGCCGCCCTTGACGCCGAAGCTCAGCACGCCGCCGTAGCCGCGCTTGAGGTACTTCTTGGCCGTCGCGTGCGACTGGTGGCTCTCGAGGCCCGGGTACGACACCCACGACACGTACGGGCTCTTCTCGAGGTGCCGCGCCAGCGCGAGCGCGTTCTGCGCGTGCCGCTCCGCACGCAGCGACAGCGTCTCGAGGCCGATCAGCAGCTGCTGCGCGCCAAAGGGGTTGAGGCACGCGCCCAGGTCGCGGAGGATCTCGACGCGCACCCGGATGGCGAAGGTGATGGGGCCGAAGGTCTCCCAGAACTTGAGCCCGTGGTAGCCGTCCGACGGCTCGACCATCTGCGGGAACCGCTTGGCGTTCTTGCCCCAGTCGAACTTGCCGCTGTCGATGATGACGCCCGCGATGGTTGTGCCGTGGCCGCCGATCCACTTGGTGGCCGAGTGCACCACAATGTCGGCGCCGTGCTCGATCGGGCGCACAAAGTAGCCGCCCGCGCCGAAGGTGTTGTCGACCTGGAAGAAAAACAAGTGTTAGCTGCTTGTGCCTGATGACCAGTTCGGGTATCAGCGGTCGTCCTTACCACCACGGGCACGCCGGCGTCGTGGGCCACCTTGGCAATGGCCTCAAACTCGGGCACGTTGTAGCGCGGGTTGCCGATGCTCTCGATGTAGACGGCCTTGGTCTTGTCGTCGATGGCGGCGGCGATGTCCTCCGCGTTGTCGCCGTTGACGAACTTGGTGGTGATGCCGAAGCGCGAGAAGAGCACCTTGAACTGGTTGTAGGTGCCGCCGTAGAGGTTCGAGGTCGACACGATGTTGTCGCCCGCGTGCGCCAGCGCCGCGATGGCCATGAACTGCGCCGCCTGGCCCGACGACGCGGCCACCGCGGCCACGCCGCCCTCGAGCGCCGCGATGCGCTTCTCGAAGACGTCGACGGTGGGGCTGCGCGAGTGAGCGTGTTAGTGTGTGCTTGCCCCTTGCATTGTCTTGAGCTACCGCGCCATTGATCTTCTTGCTCCCTTCCCCCTCTCCCACCCGACCACAACCGGGCAGTTCCCACTCACTTCATGATGCGGGAGTAGATGTTGCCAAACTCCTTGAGGCCGAACAGCCGGGCACCGTGGGCCGAGTCATTGAAGACGAAGCTCTGTGTGTGTTCGCCACTGGTCAGCTTTGCGCCCTCCACCCAGGTAATGTTCTCCCAATCCTTCAGGGGCTGCTCACGGTGGAACTGTAGATGGGGACGGCGCGGGCATTGGTGGTCGGGTCCGGCTCCTGGCTGTCGAGGTGTCAGTCTCTACGCTCTCTCCACGAGTGTGCCGGCAGGAAGGATGGGGCGGCAGCGCCGGCACGGCAGCGGCAGCATCGTGGTACATACCCCGCATGAAGCTGGAGGGTCTCAAAGTTCTTGGAGTCGGCCATGGTGGGCGAGTATGACAGGCGAGGTCTTGTTCAACGGGGCACGAGGAGAAGGTGTGTCAATGACAAGAAGCTCGAGAGTGGGGGATGAGGTTGGAGAGTTGAGATGATGGATGGGATGGGAGGAAACACGGGCAGCGAGGCGAGAAGAGGGAGGGGAACCCGTCTGCTTTTTCTATTCATCCCGAGTGCCTCTCCCCACGCCCCGCCGACGAGGTACTTTGTACTAACCCGGCGACCTGATCGTCATCCTGGACCCCTTTGTCGGCACCCCGTCCCCCATGCCGCCATTGTCAATTTTCGTTACAGCAGCACCCGCCGCAAGCCCTCACCCCCCTGGCTGTCATCCGGCAGGAAGGGGGGGGTAATGATGTGGGGTGAGGTGCAGAGCACGCAATTGCGCCATCGCTTGATGGCGCGGGGCTTGCCCACGCCGGGACATGCCATTCGAAGGCGCGAGTTGCCATGGCTGCGCCCACGGTGGCACGAGATGGATGGGGTTGTTTCTTCCTGTCTGTTTGCTGCCTGCGTCTGGCTGGGAACCTTTTTTTTTGGGCTTTGGGCTCGCGTGGAAGACGCGATTGAGCACCGAGCTGCGCTGACCTGCTGTAGCCTCAAGCTTGGTGCTTTATCGTTATCGCGTAAAGTGGCTTCCAGGGTCGTGGGAAGCGGGAACCCCACCATCCGCCGAGCATCGGAGTTTGCCTTGGGTTGCATTTCCAACTTCCATCGCGGGCTGTTTTGGGTTACTAGCGCCCGGGGAATGCTCTTTGGGTCTCTCTTCTCTCCTCTCTCCCGGGATTCAGGATGGGCTTGGCGAGGTGAATGAGGTGATGGACATGGCAAAATCCCACATCCGCGTGCTCGTGGCCTGCGCCAGTAGCGCGGGGCCGTCTGCGGAGTCTTCCCCCCATTCCCGCGTTCCCCTAGCCCCCCCCATCCCACGAGGGGTCACCTTGCAGTTGGGGTTACATGCATGTTGTGTGTCTATGTATGGAAAGACTCAAATGCAACCTCCTCCGTCGATCATCCTTCTCCCTCCGGACGGCTGAAGAGTTCTCGCACTCATGATCCCGAGATCCTCGAAGCGGTGAAAGGCCAGACTGTTGGACAGTTGTTTTCTAAAGCAGTGGTGCCTCGTTTCAAGACTGCATCGCGAATGGATGTGAGTCCTCGGGTGGATGGACGACGTCGGGTTTCGATGTCCGAAGGAGCGGCTGAGAGGGCCAAGACTAAGGGCGATGTAAGTTGTCCCCGAGTCTGCGGCATGGACTTTTTGACTCGATTTGGAGCCGTGCCGGGCCTCATTGGTTGCGGGATAATCAAGGTAAAAATACACAACGTACTGGTTAGTTGGAATAGAGTGAAGAATGCTTCCGTTTGTCTTGTAGATGACCTCGAGAAGGCGTGCTGGCCGATTCGCTGAGTGTTGCCGGTTTCACTGTGTGGTTGGCTCCAAGAATAGACAGCAACATAACCGCAACTCCAATACCAATGTCGTGTCTGTATCAGTTTATCATTGGACATATACACATATTCTCTGCTATATGCAAATACACAACCCGCCCAAAGCCAGAAGCCGCTCTAGCAAACCCGCAAAACGCCCGTCCGTACCTCGGTAGTAACCAACCCCCTCGCCGGCCCAGGTCATCACGCCACCGCCGACCATCAAGGCCCTGGCTGGTTGACAGACGCCGTAAGCAAAAAAAGATCCCATGTGTTTTTGTCTTGTCTCCATCATAATCTCACGTAAGTCCATTCCCCGCCTGCCACGAGGCGAGAACCGCCGCGGTTCGCCGACCCGGCCCTGGCCGCCCCCGCAAGAGCAAGGCTGAAATAAGGTTCTGATCCTTCCGGGCCCGACGCAGCGGCTCGCGGGGGGCGCCTTGGGCCACCGCCGCCGCCGCCGTGCCACAATGGCAGGGAGGCGGGTATGTCCTCATCGGGGTAAGGATGCGAGCCGTACCATGCAGGCAGGGGCCCGATTTCCACTGTGCCCCAATGGCCACGACCGTCGTCCCCCCACCCCGATTTTTCTGCCTAGGCGGACGCCTCCTTCATCATGGGAATAGCGCCGGTGCCGGCGTGGCCCTGGCGCTTGGCCTTGAACACCTCCATGAGGGTGAGGGCCGTGGTGGCGACCCAGACGAGGAAGGAGAAGGCGCCGAAAGCGACGTCGGCCTGAGCGGCGTGGCAGACGTCGCCGCGGCAGAAGAGCAGCCCTTGCAGGAAGACGGCGAGGGCTACGAAGCCGGAGAAGTAGAAGAGGACGTTTGTGATGTCGAAGGGGGCCGCGATGTAGGCCTTGGGGACTGTGAAGGGTTAGTTGGTGCTTTGAGGGGTTGGGTGAGGGTTGATAATAATAGGGGCAGGGGACGTACTCCGCGGAAGGAAGCGCGGCAGGACCTGGATACAGACGAGCGAGAGGAAGGACCAGACAGCGCCGAAGATGAGGAAGTTGATGGACGATGGCGACGGCAGGGTCGTGGTGGTGTTGTACCAGTGGGCAACTGTGGAGTGGGGTTTCTTGGGTTAGTCCTCGTCTTCCCAAGAAGGCAGCAAGTCTTTTATCTTCGTACCGAATCCCGAGAGGGATAATACCAGCAGGGCAAAGACGCCCTGTGTGATGCGGAGGATGAGGATTACGGGGAGGGGCATGCTGAGCGACATGGTGGGGAGCTTCATGATGGCGACGGCGTAGTAAAAATGGCGATGCACAGCACGGAGAAAGTAGCAGAGTAGCAATAACTGAAAAACAGAAAGAAATCTGGAAGGACAAAAAAAGGAATCGAGAACCGAGAAGAAACGAGGAGATGGCAGGAAACGAGATGGACGAGCGAAACGAGAGAGGCTCGCGAGAAAAGATGATAACGGCGTCAAGAAGGCAGCAAGTCGAGGCGAGCGGGCGTCGCCCGTGGGCGCGTCCCAAACGCAGCTTGGCTCGCCTGTGCGAGGTGTGAGGCTCTCCTGAAACAGAGATCACCAGGGACGCCGTCGCGCATGATGTGGTGGACGGACGGCAGAATCAGCCGGGCCAATGGCGGGGGCACGGCCACGAGGGCGAACCAGCGGCGCATCGAGAGGATGCGTTCGACGCCGGCAGTCGCAGATCCGGACCCTTGGCGCGGGATTCTGTGGAGATCTTGGTGGTGAATTCTATATCTGGAACCCGCTGCCACCTTGGAAGTGTGAGAGACATGGAGTTGGGAGACGGCCCCTTTGTTTTAAGCTTTGTTGGCCACGCCTCGAGCCCTCGACGGTGCCCTGCTTGCGTTACCTTTCGCCTTTCATTGCCTACCTTCGTTAACATGGCTGGTGTGCGACAGCCCTACCACCTGGTGTTCTGGGCTAGCAAGGGGAAGAGGGGGGATGGGAGAAGAAGGTTGGGAAGACTCGAGCACCCAACTGAGACAGTCTAGGTGCTGGGTAGCCTTCTTTTGTTGTTCCAGAACACTTGTTGGCCGGCCCGCCCTGTGCTGCAACCTCCGCTGCAATGGCACCCTCAGACGGAATGATCCCGAGCGCAATACATAGTACTCGGACGAGCGCCGGGCGGATGAGCAAACGGAAAGAAGCCGCCAGCTTCGAGAATGAGAGATTCCAACCCGACTTCCATGGTGATGGCGGTGGGTCGACTGGGCGCGCTCGTACTCAGGACAGGACCGCCCAAGTGCCGCCTGGAGCTTCAAGGCACACGAGAAACGGCAAACAGGTCGGGGACTGAGTCTCAGCGGCGGTTTGGACCCTGGGGGTTTTTGAACCCGTCGTCGCAAGATGCCGTGGTTCTGTGGTCCCTGAATGCTTGGCGTTTCGTCGACGCACCTGAGCGGCGTTCTCCAGCGGCGCTGCTTGTCTGTGTCTGGTGTCGGTGGAGCCGTGCCAGACAGCGCCAAGCCAATACCCCAGGCCAGAATCATGGGGTGAATTCTAAGCGCGGCGCCGTCTGCGAGTTAAAATTCCCGCTGCCCAGCCGAGGTCAAGACCTCTCCGTCCGAGGCGCCCGAGGTTGTCAAGCGCCATCTCTCCAAGCATCAATTTGCTGCCTTTTGCGATTCAATGCGCGCCGCACCACAACACGCTCGTCGGCGTGATGCTGCTGCCACTACGAGCAGAAGGCATGCCGTCGGGCCATGCGCCGGGACAGACGGGATGATGGCCTAACTGCGACTCGGGTCTTGGTGCCACTCAGACTCATGCGCATCTCGTCGATGGGGTTGAACCAAGGTGGTTGCTTGAGTTCAGCCAAGACCTCACAACACCTTCACCACCACTACCACTACCACATCACCTGCCCACAGGGAGCGCTGACACTTCCTTCATGCGGGATCTCTGGTCTTGATAGGTCGTGTTGGCCTCTGTTGGAATTCGTGGAGCCGTGGTTGGTCGATGGCACTGTGCTTCTCCGCACCCCGCATGCAATATCGCATCCCCCGCGTCCCAAGCCTGCCAACGCCGTCCGTCATCTGCCCTCCTGCGCACCGTCTGGTGTTGTCGTGCCGCACTGCCAGCATCATGCCTCTTCGGGCCTGGGCGCGCATGTCATGCCCACATGTGACGGCCAGGAACGGCAGTCGCGCCGCGCCCACTTTTGCGGAGCCCGCCCCCTCGGCAGGCCCAAGGCCCGGATTCATCCCTCGCAGCGGCTCCCATAGGGTCACAGTGACCCCCCAGAGGCCCCTCAGAGCCCCCCAGAGGACCCCAGGGCGCCCCAGAACAGCCCCCAACCAGTGGAAAGACCCGCCTCCACCATTCGGTGCCACGGCCCCACCCCCAACTCGTCCCCAGCCGAGGCTGACTCTCGGTGCAACCGGGTTCACAGGTACGTCGTCTCTAACACTTCGACGGCGCTCTGTGAGACAGCCTGCGGCCCTGACGGTCCGCGGTGGTGACGCAAGACAGCGCAGGACGCGCGAGGTGGTATATTCTGCGTGTCTCTCGTGTCTCTCGCAACAGATCCCCCCCTCGCAGGCCGACTCTCTGAGCCCGAGGAGGCTCTTTTGGCGGGTCTGAGGCGGCTCTCAAAGGCAAACCCTGAGAAGCGTTTTCTGTTTGAGACGCAGGTATTCGTGCCTGTCTTGATGGGTCCATGATCTGGCTTCCCCCCAGCAACCGCGTCCGGCTTGGCTCGCCATCCCTGTCGCACTCGGCTCGACCAAGTCCCACGGCGAGACCACATGCTGCCGAATGCCGACCCTGCCTGCGAAAAGGGGAGCGGCGTCCCTGAACTTTTGGCTTCTTGTCCTGTCTTTCCTGTCTCTCTTTCGAATCTCTCGCTAGCCGCAAGCAAAAGCGTCGACGATCGGTCTCTTTGTGCGTGTGTGATTTCCTCTTTTCCTGTCTCCCCTTCGCCGACAGCCCCAGTCGCAGCAGCAGCAACAACCACCTTGGTGTCGTTCTGGTCGTGATCGCCGTCGCCGTCTTCGTCAGCTAACCTCGGCCACCGCCCATTCTTGATCGCAAGACTACCACCGCGGATACTCACTCTCACTGCCCCCACCGCGACATCCACGACCCCCACGACCACGCACACGCGCGAACATCGGGAAATAATCAGCAGCGGCCATGGCTCCCAGCAAGCAAGACACCAAGGCGTACATCAAGACGCTGGCGACGCCGCCCCCCGCCGGCTCGCCTTACGCCCTCCCCATCCCCGGCACCGAGCGCCCCAACCGCACCCCCATCTACCGCCACTGGCGCTTCCAGAACGGCCCGCTCCTCGAGACCTTCGACCCCAACCACCGCACCATCCACGATCTCTTCGAGCACGCCCTCGCCCACCACGCTAAGAACAGGTGCTTGGGATGGCGCGCCTGGAACCCCGCCACGCAGACTTGGGCCCCCAAGTACTCGTGGATCACATACGCTGAGGTCGCCGAGCGGAGGAAGAACCTGGGTGCCGGCATCGTCGAGCTGCACCACCGCATCGGCGTCAAGGACGACAAGTACGCCGTCGGCCTGTGGGCCCAGAACCGGCCCGAGTGGCAGATCACCGAGCTGGCCCTGCTCTCGCAGTCGCTGTGGCCCGTCTCGCTGTACGAGACCCTTGGCCCCGAGGCCACCGAGTACATCATCAACCACAGCGGCCTCAGCGCCATCGCCTGCTCGCTGCCCCACATCCCGACCCTGCTCAAGCTGGCGCCCCGTGTGCCCTCCCTCAAGCTCATCATCTCGCTTGACCCGCTCGACGCCGGCGAGATGGCCGGCCACTCCAAGCTGTCGCTGCTCAATGCCGCCGCCGCCAATGTCGGCATCCAGATCTTCTCCATGACCGACGTCGAGGCCATCGGCGCCCGCTCCGGCCGCGCCATGCGCCCCCCTAAGGCCGACGACGTGCTGACCATCAACTACACGTCGGGCACCACCGGCGACCCCAAGGGTGTGCTCCTCACCCACGCCAACGGCGTCGCCGGCATTAGCGCCGCCCGCACCAACGAGAGCGTCCAGGCCGGCGACGTGCACATCTCGTACCTTCCCCTGGCGCACATCTATGGCCGTATGGCGGACCAGACGGCGCTCGCCGAGGGTGCCAGCATCGGCTACTTCCACGGCGACATCGCCAACTTGGTCGAGGACATCAAGCTGCTCAAGCCCTCATGCTTCATGTCGGTGCCCCGCCTGTACAACCGCTTCAACTCGGCCATCCAGGCCTCGACCGTCGAGGCCGACGGCTTCAAGGGCACCCTGTCGCGCCACATCATTGACAGCAAGAAGGCCAGCATGAAGCTGCCCCACGGCGCCGCCACCAACAAGCACTTCCTGTACGACCGTATCTGGACGCCTAAGGTGCTCCAGGCCGTCGGCCTGCAGCGCACCCGCACCATGGTCAGCGGCAGCGCCCAGCTCGACCCCGACGTCCACGAGTTCCTGCGCGCCGCCTTTGGCAACAACTTTGTCCAGGGCTTCGGCATGACCGAGACGTACGCCGTCGGCACGGTGCAGGCGCCCAACGATTTCACCACGGGCAACATCGGCGCGCCCTGCCCGTCGATCGAGCTATGCATCGAGTCGGTGCCCGACTACGAGTACACGGTCGAGGATAAGCCGAACCCGCGCGGCGAGCTGCTGATGCGCGGCCCGCTCATCTTCAAGGAGTACTTCCGCAACACCGAGGAGACAGCCAAGACGATCGAGGCCGACGGCTGGTTCCACACGGGCGACATTGTCGAGGTGGACAGCATGGGCCGGTTCAAGATCATTGACCGCAAGAAGAACGTGCTCAAGCTGGCGCAGGGCGAGTACATCTCGCCCGAGCGCATCGAGAACGTGTACATGGGCAGCACCAACCTGATCGCCATGGCGTTTGTCCACGGCGAGCCTAAGGAGTCGTCGCTGGTGGCCGTGTTTGGCGTCGACCCCGTCAACTTTGCCCCCTACGCGTCCAAGATCCTCAAGAAGGCGGTGCCCGCCGACGACAAGGAGGCCCTCCGCCAGGCGGCCAACGACCCGCGCGTCAAGGGCGCCTTCCTCAAGCAGCTCGACCAGATCGGCAAAAGCCACAAGTTCAACAGCTTCGAGAAGGTCAAGAACTGCTACCTCGACATTGAGCCGTTTTCGATTGAGAACGAGCTGCTGACGCCTACGTGAGTCCTTCCCCCTTTTCCTCTCTCTTCTGTGAGATCTTCCTACTCTGTGAGATGTTGTTGCTGACAATCTTGCTATTAATAGACTCAAGCTCAAGCGCCCCCAGACTGCGCGCGCTTTCCGGGCCGAGATTGACCGCATGTACGAGGAGATTGCCGCCAACGCCGCCCAGAAGCCCAAGCTCTAAACGGCTGTTCTTTTCTCTTTTTACCCTTTCCGGAAAAGAGGTTGCGCGTTGTCTTGAAGGGGTCGTGATGGGTAATAGTGTGTGCTGCTATTCCGTTGATGCTTGGCGGGCTTCTTGATTGCTGCTGTAGACTGGCGAGAGCGGGATGCATAGTGTCTTTTTTCTATGTTATTGTTATTGTTGTTGCTGTTGGTGTATGCATGTTGTTGACGGGCGAGTCGGGTTGTATATCCTACTGTAGAGGTAGAGGGTTTTATTGAGCGTCATTTTTCCCCATACCTTTTCTCGCCCCCGCTGATCGTTGGGGTGAAGACCCCCTGTCATGGACCTGTCTGTGTTGTGGTGGAGGGAGATCTCGCTGTGACCTTGATGGCCAGATGGTGTCGCGCTGTCACGTGCTGTGCTTAATTTCCGGGAGACATGCATGCATGTGGGGCGCTCTCTGCAACAGGTGGGATGGAAAGCTTCCACGCCGCGGCCTGGTTGTCGCACATGGCAAGACAAGGTCTTGCGAAGGCGATAAGCCAGGAGGAGCACCAGAAAGGAAGGATGGTATGATTGAGAGATGCTGAAGCACTGGTCGATATATATATATATATATAAGATCTACTATGTAGACAATCATGAAGCTTTGAGACAGGCTGTGAATGTCGAGAACTGGTAGCTGTTAAAATAAAGTGCTGAGCAGCAGTATAGCAGCAAAACGAGCATTATATCTGAGCAATGGAGAGGTCTGCAAGGTGTTGCAATGCTTTGAGAGCAAGATTAAATGGGATGGAAAATGTACAACTGTCTCGAGCTCTAGCAGAGAAGCAAGCAAGCAATAGGGCTTCTTAGGCTAGAGCAGTGCAATAGAGAGAGCATGATATCGAATTGTATCTTAATGACCAAGATGAGTTTCAGCAGAGAAAGGGAGCTAAATATAATGCAAGGCATAAGAGGAGCGCTCTGAGAGCAAAGACTATAGAAAATAGAAAAAAATTATAGTTATTAATAAAATGTCACAGGCCTGGCTGTGACCCATGGTACATGGTGTGCGATGACGGTTCGCTAGGACAGAGCGAACAACGTTCCCATCTTTTGGGTGTTACGCAGTGGTCATCGCACCCACCCGTGACATAAAATTACTAAGCTAGATATACTAAGGATAAGTATAGTTAACTACTACTTAATTTATGCTTTATTTAACATAAATATTTTAGTATATTTCTTAATGATAAGATAAGACAAGGTAATCTTTAACGTATTTTATATGCGAGGGGGCCATATAAGCGAGCGGGCCACTGAGGTACTTTTTTGCCCATCTTACGCTGAGAAAGTACCTCAAAATTGTTAAAGCGCGCTTGCATATAAATACGTTATAGAGTTCAAGCAAGGCCTAAATTCGTTTATAACCTTTGTTTTACTAATCTGCTAGTTTAACCTTAGCTATGCAGGCTACGGGGGGGCCAGCGATATCAACCTTCAATGCAACAGAGGTATGTCAGCTGTTGACGCGCTATGAAGTATTTGGCTGTACGTCGCGTGTTTTTTGGCGATATCCTGCGATCTGATACTGCCGTGGGGGCGTGTCGCGTGTCGGGCTTGGCTGGAGCAGCAGTGGGCGCTGAGCCATGAGCCCTACCATCACGACAACGGCATCACCTCCTACGCCGCGTACAGGCGCGCAAATCGGCCTAATCGCAGCTGTCGTGCCATCGGGCAACGGAATCTTGCTGACCAGACCTAGCCCAGGCCTGCCGCCACCGCGGCCGCCACCGCGGCCGCCCGGCGCTGGGGGGCCATCGTCCCAACCCCCTCCGGCGAAGCGACCGCGGCTCGACCCGATTCCAACAAACGACAACCGCTACATCGAGTGCCTCCGGAAGCAGGTCTTTCCTCATATCGACTCCCAGATTGCGGCGCTGCCCAGGAGCAGAGTTAATACGTTGGCCATTGGCAAGCAAGTGGGTGTTTTCCTCCACTTTCCTCCCTCCCCCGTCCAGCCCCCAGACAAACGCGCTCCCAGCCGCTGACGCCCATGCTCCCGCCAGGTCGTTGCCCTCCTGACCGGTCCCGATTTCGACGAAGAATACAGACAGCGTGGCGATGGGACCATCGGCTGGGAGTTCGAAGCCAGGGTGGCTCACCTGGCCGCCGTCCATGTGCGGCGGCTCGCGGCCTCCGTTGTATATTCTACCCACACCCCAAAGCCTCCTCCCTCATGGCAGCAATGGGCCAGAAAGCTAACTCGTGTCTGGTTTCTTCCCTAGGGTCGCGAGTTGATTCCGCCCTCGCCCACTCCCGTGCCTCCTCCCCCTCCCGCTCCTGCTCCCGCTCCTGCCCCGACCTGGGCAACTCCAACCACGACGCCAGTGCCCCCGCCCCCGGCAGGTGTGCCATCCACACCACCAAGGCCACCCAGAACCGAAACACAGGTCCCCGTCCCGCATCCTCCGAGCCAACATGCCCCGGTGCGCCCTGTTTCGGCGCCTTCGGTGCCTCCGATACCCCTGCGGTACTCGTCCTCGCCGATCCCGGTGCCTGCCGTCCCCAACAGGCGGCCTACGACTGTCCATGCCGGTCCCAATGGGGCGCAATTCGTCAAACCAACAAAGCCACCACCAGAGGTGATTGTCATCGATGATGATAGCGACACTCCGCCCTCGATTCCGCCCGCAGCCCCCCGCACAGTCCTAAAAGGGAAGCCTGCCTGCGCCTCGCCTGTCCCTGCCGCCCCTCGCACGCGACGACCACCCCTACCGCCGCCGCCGCCGCCGCCGAAACCAGCAGCTGCCCCGTCTCCCGCCTCACCTCCGCGGGCGGCCCTCGCGACCCCTCCGCCTGTCCCGCGGCCATTAGTCATCAGGTTGTCGCCGGTTGATCCCAAATCGGTGCCCCTCTTGAATCGGACCCAACTGCCGAGTGTCTCTCAAAAGAAGCTGCAATTGGCCGCTTCCAAGCCGCCCCCCGTGGTCCACCATAAGAAGGCTCAAGAGAACCCACCGCGGGACTGGGGAGCGGACGTTCATGCGTCGGTCTGGAGAGGGTCGGTTGCGCATGCCAACACCTCTCGATGGCTCACTGAAACTCGGCGGCGACCGTACCTGACAGCGGCCCAGAGGGCCTCGGTTTTCAGCAGCGTTCAGAGCCCCCTGGGATTGGATCCCGCAGACCTTGCCAGGCCCGTCACTGTTCATGTGGATTTCACGACCAAGGAATTCGAGTACATCGATGACCTGGTCCGACGCACTCTGATGGCTTCCGCAAAGCGTGGGAAACGGGATCCCAGAAAAGGCCTTGCGAAGATGCTCAAATATAACCGGACCCATATCCCGACAGTCCTCGATGCCTTTGTGCGGGATCGGCAGCTCTCTTCGCGGACAAGGCAGGATGTGGCCAACCTGTTTTCTGACCTCATAACACAGAAAACCCAGTCGGACCCAGTCATGTTGACACTGAAGAAGGACGACGAGGACAACCACCGTGACGCGATTCGGTCCACTCGCCTCCAGTCGCTCCTCCTTGCACGGGAAGTTTGCGGGCACCGTGGTGTCGGGTCGATGAGGTCTCTCGCGCACTTTACTACCGAATTTCGCAAGCATCGGGAGGACGCACTCCAGAAGCGGGCCGAGTGGACCGGCTGCGCGGGCGATATCATGACTGTGGTCTGGGTGTCCAACAACAGTTTCATCTGCGGGACAACCGAGCACTCGGACGCTCATAACCAGCAATACAACAAGCCGGGAAACCTGGTACTCGGTTCCTGCAGTGGCATGACGCTTCAGGCCTACCCAGAACACCGCATTGTCCGGCCTGTCGTCGAGAGGGGCGACAACGCGACTTTTGCGATGAGAGAGAGTCAGGACCCCTGGCTCTATTCTTCGGTCGTGTCGTCCGACTTCGATGCCGCTCACGACCGCGCATTTACCAGCTCCTTTGACCGCACCGTCAAGATCTGGAAGGTTGAGCCGACGGGAGCGTCCATGGTTCAGTTGGGGGAATGGAAGCATGACGGCAACGTCAACTTCGTCGCTGCTTCGAAGCACCCCTCAGGCATGGTTGCCACGGCTGCCGACGTGGCGGCCGATGCAATCCGGATCTACTGCCTGGATGGAACCGACATTTCGGCTAGCCCCTACCGGTCATACTCGTGCTCTCGCGTTACGGACGACAGAGGCAACACGGTGTCGACCGAGAAGTGGGCCTACTATCCTGCCACCATGCAGTGGGGACTTGCCGAGGGCGTCAGGCAGCTGCTGCTGCTGGGATACTCTCCCAGGAGCCGGACGGGCGATGATAACGATATCCCCGTCGAGAGGAGAGACTCTGGCGAGCTCCTCCTGTGGGACGGGCTCACGGGCGAGCGGTGGAACGTCACCTCGGTCAGGACCCAGAATGTCTTTGAGGTCCTCTGGCACCCATCACAAGAGTGCTTCATCGCCGCCACGTCGCCCTTGGGCCTGGATCTCGAGCCTAGCGTGCGCACCCAGATCAGGATCTTTCGGCCGGCTGACCAGAACGAGTTTTGCGCCAAGGCGTTCAGCCCGATTATGACGCTAGATTGTACAGCGATTGATATCAACGAGCTGACGATCATGTAGGTTGCACCCGTATGAAATGGCTGGTTTCCATACTAATGCGCGCTGGATTTAGGCCAATTAGCTTCTCCTCAGCCTACATCACTGCCGGCTGTACCGACGGCAACACGTACGTATGGGATACCGCCCGAGGCGACAAGCCTATCCACATCCTCCGGCACGGCAAGCCGATCGACGAGTACCACGGAGACCGAGAGCAAGAGGACGTCGGGGTCAAGTTTACCGCCTGGGGAACCACGCTGGACCGCTTCTACACGGGCTCCTCAGACGGTGTCGTCAAGGTCTGGAACGTCCGCTCCCCGACCAAGCCTCTGGTCCGTCATCTCCTGGAGGCCCCCGCCCCCATCACAGCCGGCATGTTCTGCCCAGATAAATCCCGCCTCGTCCTCGGCGACGGAAGCGGCCGCGTCTTCATGCTCTCCATCGAGGAAGAAAAGGAACAACCCGTCTCCATTACCAAAGTCCCCATCCCCAGCGCGGGGGGCAGCGCGGGGGGCGGCGCCCCGTCGTTCCGCACCATCCGCCGCCCGCCCGCCATCAGCCCGCACCCAGACCCACCACCACCAACCCACGACGCCGAGGGGCGCCCAATCGCGGCGGCGACGGGCCCGCTCATCGGGCGTGCGCTCCTCGTCAGCGGCCGGTTGAAGCGCCACCCGGACCCGACCATCGGCGTCGTGCAGGGCCCGCGGTACGCCGAGACGGGCCTGTTCCGCGCCGACATGCACTACCTGCAGGACCCGGCGCAGCCGCTGGTCGCGCGGTGGGAGGCGACGCAGCAGGAGGCAAGGAAGATGCGGCCGCCGCCCGCCGCGAAGGGGTGGAGGAGGAGGGAGGCCGGGGGGGCGTTGAGGGAGGTGAAGGATGGGTTTTTGACGGGGTATTATTTTGAGAAGAATAGGGAGATGGAGCTGGATGTGGAGGGGTTGGAGGAGGGAGTGAGGAGGGAGTTGGAGAGGGGCGGGGTGGATTGGGAGTTGATGGGAGAGTTTGTGCTGAGGGAGGAGGAGGAGTAGGGTGAGTCGTGGGATTGGTAGATGATAGGTTCATTGAGCAGAAAAAATTATTGGGCTTTTGCAATGGGTGACGAAGTGGTTGATGTGTTGTAGTGTAAGGGGGCTGCGGTCCTAGATGTAACTACTGCTGGCAGGTGTCAAAAAGTAGGAGAATAGCAGTCCATTTTACTTGTTATCACGGGCAGCAATGGCAATGTTGGTGACTGCTTGTAACTCTTGTGGTTGCACGGGAGAAGACCCCCACCTCCAGCGTGCAACCCTAACCCTAACACATGCTCCATGGCACGGGCTGTGCCCGTGACACTTGTCTTTACTCTTCAAATCGGAAGATGCGGTAGGTCAGGATTCCCAGGTGAGTGAGGGTCAGTCAGATGAGAGGAGACAGGTAGGAGGTATGATATAAGTAGAGAAAGCTGTCAAAGTTGGAACAAAGAGGTGTTCTAAGAGGAGAGAAAGTCAGATCAATACGGCAATAAAACTCCAAGGAACAGAGAGCGCCATGACAAGAGAAAGTAAAGTATAATTTTGTGAATTTAATTATTCCTACCGGCTCCTAGAAAATTTGACTACTAGGCTTATAATCCCCCCTTTTGTCTACGCCCTATTTTTCTCTGAGGTAGATAGTTACCTTTAGCCCTCTCGACTCAAATTCTTAATCTTAGAACACCCCTCGGTACAAGCTTTGACAATATCAGTGGTCGGGCTATTTTCCAGCCCTCTAACCTGACCCAGTGGTGTTGAAGTGATGACTGTTGTCCGGATCAATGATCGTGGTGGGTTTAGACAGTGAAGTATTTAGATCTCGGCACCATGCTTCCTCGCATATACATTCCCTCCACCTAGACACCAGATACCATGTATGTAGAGACCGGTCATAGACGTCACCCTCCAGGCCATCTCCAGCATTCTCACGGAGGCACCGTCCCAAGTATTAAGGCAAGAAAAGAAAGTAATAAAGCTATTGTGTACAGCTCAACCATATGCGTAAAAACGAATAACAAGGCCAGAAAGACAGAACAAGCCCTCGATACCAGATGGCCGGGTGGGTGTGGTGTATGCACAATGCCATCCATTCATCCCTCCCTTATGCCCCGCGCAGATGATGCCCCCTTGTCCGTCCAGTCAACCAACCCCCCAACGCCAGAGCTCGTCGTCGTCCCCCATAACCCGCCCTTGAAAATTTTCATTCCCCTTTTTATGGCCCATCCCCGGTCTCCGTCTTCCACTGTTACCAGCGCCCGCCGCCGCTTCGCGGCTCCATCCCCGGAAAACTCAAGACTCCCAGTCAAAATCCACTCCTCCTCACCCCCCAACACTCCTCTTCCTCTCCATCCGGGTCTCGCCGGCCTAAGGGTTCGACGCGGCCGCGCCAAAGGCAAAGTTGGGCGGGTAATTGATGCCGTTGGGGCCCATGGTGATGCCCGCGGGCAGGTCCATGACAATGGGGTCATCGTTGCCGCCACCCTTGCCGTGCCTGTCGTCTCCACCACCGCGGCGCTGGTCACGGCCACCGCCGTGGTGCTTGTCTCCGCCACCTCTGTGGCGCCACCGGCCGCCACCACCACCGCCAGCTCCACCGGGCGGACCACCAGGACCCTGGGGAACGCCGCCGCCGTAGCCACCCGGGCCAGACTCGTCGTCGGCGCGCCGGCTGGACTTGGGCCCGTGGTTACCGCCCTTGTCGGTCTGCATGCGGCGGCTGATGGCCTTTGACGAGACGCCGGCGCCGATCTCGATGTCGGGCTCCTCGACGCACAGGCCGCTGACGATGGGGCGGCCGCCTGAGCCGCCGAAGGGGGCCGTCAGCATCCACTTGCGGTCGGCATCGGTCAGCTTGTGGATCGGGATGATGCTGACGCCGCTCTGGTAGTCGCTGCAGTCGCGCGGGCCGAAGCCGACGCCCCATCTTGTCTGTGTATCGCGCGGGCACGGTTAGTAAAAGGTGGGTAAAATGCGAAGGGAGGTACATGAGGGGGTGGCTCACCCTGAGCTGGAAGTCCTGGCTGCGGGCTTCCTCCATGCCCGTCTTCGCCCGCTCGGCGTCCTTGCGGTAGTACATCTTGACGAAAGCATGGCGCTTGTCCTTGTTGACGATGCAAGTTTGGACCTGGCCAAACCCGGTGAAGATCTCGCGGAGCTCGTGCTCGGTGCAACTAGGGGGGACTCAGTTAGCCGGCCGACCCGAAGAAGATCGGAGGGGAAGGGGAACAGCTCGTTCCAAAGCCACTCGGGTTACTCACGTTACACCGCCCACGAACAGGGTGCGGCTGTATACCTTGATGGAGCCGCTTGGGATGCTGTTGTCATACTCGACCCATTTCTCCTGCTGCGACGGTTCCCGGACTGGGCTATCGCTCCGGCGTCCCCTGGGCGATCGTTGGCGGTACTCGGGCATGTGTCCCCGCCGGTCCCTGTCGTCTGGGCGGCCGCGACCCGGCGAGCCGGGGTGCCCGTAGTCAAAGCCACGGTCGTTCGGGCGAGACCTCGGAGAACCCCGCCCGTCCCAGCGAGGGGGAGATCGGGACCTGGACCGGCCGCGTGGCCGGTTGGGCGACCTGGTGCCGTCGTGATAGCGATCACGTGCATCATCGGGCCGGTGAGCTTCCCAAGGGGCAGGGCCAACGACGCCAACGCCAACCGGAGGAGGAGGTGCTGCGTACCCGGTCTGGGTGGGCTGGGGCATCGGCGAAGGGGCTGCCGCAGGGATGGCGCCAGTCTGGCCCATCATCTGGATTACGCTCGCGATCTTGTCAATGGGCATGCCCTGGGCCGCCAACGCAGCAACGAGCTGGACCGTCGCCGCAGCCGGATTACCCGACCCGTTCTGCGCCGGCGGTAGCGTACCAGGGGCAAGCGGAGCAGCAACCGGCATGGCCTGTGCAGCCGGCGCCTGCGGAGGAAACGCAAACGGCAGTCCTGGCACATTTACAGGCTGGGGAGGCTGGAGAGGCAGCTGAGCCGCTAGAGGCATGTACGGCATGCCCGGCTGTGTCTGGATGGGCGCCGGAGCAGGCGGCATCGCACCACTACTGGGCGGCGGGTACGCAGGCGGAGGGGCCATGGCTGCCAGGGCAGGATTAGTCTGCGCGGACGAGGCATTCTGCCGCGCAATGCTCGCCAGCTTGTCCAAGATGATGTTCGGGACAGCTGCGCTCGCGTAGGGCGCCGGGGGCTTGCTACCAGATCCAAGCGAGGCTAACAGGTTGGCAGGCGGGCTGCCGGGAGGTGTTGTCGATGCATCTGTTGAGTGGGGGGGGAAGGGTATGGTCAGAGAACCATTTCTCAAGGTGCCAGGATGGGCCATCGGGGAAAGGGGGAGGGGGGAGGGGGGAGGGGGGAGAGCAGCAGCACGGCGCGAGGGGAAACCTACTCGTGGGTCTCGGAGCATTCAGCTTGTCCTTGAACGAGTTGACCATGGAGGGTGGGAAGGTCTGGCCCTTCTCCCAGATATCGACCAGCTTCCTTATCTTCTCCTACGAGCAGCCATCCTTGTGAGTGTTCATCCGTGGTGAGAGAGGGTTGAGAGGTACGAAGCACGCGCGCAAAAAACATGAGCAGGATGGGCCCTGGTAGAGAGAGCTCCAGGTCCAGCCCCCCTCCCACGAACCACCCCTCCCCTCCCCAGGCTGACGTGACCGCATCTGGTGTTGGTTCCCAATGGGCACCGTCGTCATCCCGGGGAGGTCTGGGCTCGGCTGGGCTCCGTCTCCACATGTTGCCAGGGAGGTGGGTGTTGTCCGTCTGAATCAATGCGGAGCGATGTGCGATATTCTCTGCGTACCTTTTGGTCTTCTGGTGCCGTGGCAACGATGTCGTTCATCAGGATGGGGATCAACTCTGTTACTCTATGCACGCCTGCGGCGAATGTCCCGTCTGGTGCAGAGAGGCTTGGCGCCTGTCCTTGGGCTTTGGCCTGGTCCAACCATTTCCTCGTTACAGAGTCTACGACGTAGAGTACTCCCAGTTTGTGTGTGCCGGGTGTCTTTTTAAAGTGGGTGAAGAGCTTCTGGATGAGGACGGATTCGTACTGTAAGAGTCGAGGGGGGCACGGTTAGCAAAAAGTCGGCCGACACCGTCCTGGGTTCCGTCTGGGAATAGGAATGCTGGCAGTGCTGGCGGTGCTGCTTACCTGGACGTTGTTGACACACAGGGTCGTGATGTTGGCGATGCGAGAGCCAGACACGCCGGGCGGTTTCAGCGAGAGCATGGCCTGGAGACCAGCCTCTAGCTCTGCTACGACGGAGGAGGCCATGATGAAACGATGGACGATCCTCGCCGTCCGGTGGGATACGATGAACGCAAGAGGTGCAAGGCAGAGCGGGCTCTATGCCATGCCCCAGCTCAGAGAAGCGCGAATCTGGTGGTGTGCGTGGTCAACCGACCGACCGGTCTTGTCTCTTTTGCTGTTCTTTTTTTGTCGGGAACCGCGCTCCACGAAATTACGAGACTTCGAAGTGCGCGAGTACGGCGATGAAAAGGGCTCAGGCAGAATGTGGTCCTATTCCTGTTCCCAGAGCAGGAGGAGGAGCAGGAGCAGAAATGCAGCGGGAAGAGTCGCAAAAAAAGTTGAAAGTTTCTGCGGCGAACCAGGAGGAGCCAGCAGGTAGTGATTCTGCCAAACCCTGTTTTGTCCTTCCCCAACGTCGCACCAACAGCCTCCTCAGGGAGCAGCAGAATAGGCACTGGGGCTACTGGGGTCTAGAATTGATGCGAACCCGTTTGGATCAGGCGTTCTTTGATGGAATCGATGGGGATTGTGGCGGACGAGAAGGTAGCGCTGGCTGGCTGGCTGTCTTTGAGGGAGGAGGATGAGCGGGACGCAGTCAGAGGCAGAGGAAAGCAGCTGCATGACCTTTTTTTATAGCGTGATCCACATTTGCTGATCGAGCCGAAACACAGGCGCCAGTTCTGGGCTGCCGGTTCGGTGTCAGCTGACAGGCTGACAACGCGTCAAGAATGCCCCAGGCAAACACCGCAAACCGAACCCCATCAAAACACCGCCGCCCCCCGAATGAAAGCAGTTGAAAATATCAATTGGCATTCCATGCAAAAAGAATCTGTTTCCTGCCAGCAACCACGAACGCAGGCTGCATCAATTGCACCCTGGCGGCCTTCTATGGTCCTTCTCCGCCAGTTCATCAACACGGGTGTTGTGACGTCAATGTCCGTGCAGCGCATGCAAGGCGGGCGTCAAGCTCTGTCTTGTTGGGGAATGCGCCTGGGTGCCCCGGACAAGCTGTGGAGAAGCTGTGGTCCGGGGAGACTCCCGGCTTGTCGGAGACTGGCATGCCAGAAAAAGAGACCTGTTTCTCTCACCGCATGGGATGAAAGAGACGAACGAGAGGGCGGTGGTGTGCCTGCCTCCTCCTGATACCACCCACATACCTACACACCCACACGACACGGTCGCTGTGGACGCTATGGATGCTATGGACGCTGTGGACGTCGTGAACGCCGTTCATGTGCTTGGTGTGTCTGTGAGGGCCACAGGAGAACCGCTGGTGGCACCCTGCGGATAAGTTCGGGAATTCTGAAGCCTAGGCAATTAGACTCGGGAACCAAGAACCAAGCAGCTGCCATGGCCGCCGGGAAGCGGGCAGCTATGTTTTGGGGGGAAACGACCCTTGGTCCGAAGACCCGGTTGGTTGCAGGCGCCGCCGACCCCCCCCATGTGTCCGGGACGCCGCCAATCCCCAAAGCTGCGGTTTTTTTTTTTTGAGCTCACGCCCTGAAACTTTTTTCCCCCTTTGCCATTCGCATCTCGCATCCTCATCACCTCCCAATCCACACACCAGACACACACCATGGCTCCCGCTATGCGTCTAGCGACCTCCACCATGAGGGCCTCCCTGAGGGCGCCCTCGATGGTCTACCGCAACACGGCCTTCACTGCCGCCCGCTGCTACTCGTCCAAGTCGCAGGTACGCCAGGTCCCGCCCTGGCATCCGCCGTCTGCAGCCTGACATCATCCATTGACTGTGTAACCCGGGTATAGACCCTTAAGGAGCGCTTCGCCGAGCTCCTGCCCGAGAAGATCGAGCAGATCAAGGCTCTCCGCAAGTACGATGCCCCGTTCCCCTTGCACCTTGCTGGCACACACGCGGTTGTAGAGGTGTAGCGGTCGCTGACGGGTGCGGTCTTAAACAGGGAGCACGGTTCCAAGGTCGTCGACAAGGTCACGCTCGACCAAGTATATGGCGGTGCCCGTGGCATCAAGTGCCTGGTGTGGGAGGGCTCCGTCCTCGACGCCGAGGAGGGCATCCGCTTCCGCGGCAAGACCATTCCCGAGTGCCAGGAGCTTCTGCCCAAGGCCCCCGGCGGCAAGGAGCCCCTCCCTGAGGGTCTCTTCTGGCTTCTCCTGACCGGCGAGGTCCCGACCGAGCAGCAGGTCCGCGACCTGTCGGCCGACTGGGCCGCCCGCTCCGAGATCCCCAAGTTCGTTGAGGAGCTCATCGACCGCTGCCCCACCGACCTCCACCCCATGGCCCAGTTCTCGATGGCCGTCACCGCCCTCGAGCAGACCTCGTCGTTCGCCCGCGCCTACGCCAAGGGCGTCCACAAGCGCGACTACTGGGGCTACACCTTTGAGGACTCGATGGACCTCATTGCCAAGCTCCCCACCATCGCTGCCCGCATCTACCAGAACGTGTTCAAGGGCGGCAAGGTTGTGCCCGCCGAGAAGGACAAGGACTATGCCTACAACTTCTCCAACCAGCTCGGCTTCGGCAACAACGCCGACTTCATTGAGCTCATGCGCCTCTACCTGACGATCCACACTGACCACGAGGGTGGCAACGTCAGCGCCCACACCACCCACCTGGTCGGCAGCGCCCTCAGCTCTCCCTTCCTGTCCCTGGCTGCCGGCCTCAACGGCCTTGCCGGCCCCCTGCACGGCCTGGCCAACCAGGAGGTGCTCAACTGGCTCACCGAGATGAAGAAGGTGATCGGTGACGACCTCAGCGACGAGGCCATCACCAAGTATCTCTGGGATACCCTCAACGCCGGCCGTGTCGTGCCCGGCTACGGCCACGCCGTCCTCCGCAAGACTGACCCCCGCTACTCGGCCCAGCGCAAGTTCGCTCAGGGTAAGTTGTTCTGTCCTGATACGCTCATTCCGGTGTTTGTATACTGACCCCCGCCGCAGAGAAGATGCCCCAGGACCCCATGTTCAACCTGGTCAGCCAGGTCTACAAGATCGCCCCCACGGTCCTTACCGAGCACGGCAAGACCAAGAACCCCTACCCCAACGTTGATGCCCACTCTGGTGTGCTCCTCCAGTACTATGGCCTGACTGAGGCCAACTACTACACTGTCCTGTTCGGTGTGTCGCGCGCCATTGGTGTGCTGCCGCAGCTCATCATTGACCGTGCCGTTGGCGCCCCGATCGAGCGGTAAGCAAAATCCCCACCCCCCTGCAATGCGACTTTGGTGAGAGATTGGAGTCCGCTGACACAAGATGCGCCTGCAGGCCCAAGAGCTTCTCGACCGACAAGTGGGTCGAGATCTGCAAGAAGCTGTAAGAGGGTGTAATATTTGGTTGAATTGCTAGGCATGGCGCGCAGGGTTCGTTTGCGGTTACATTATGTATAGAATGGATGGGATATCTACAGGTGTTTCTGCAGCCCGGGACCACGGTTGTTGGCTGGGGCGGATGGCTGTCCATTGCGATTGTACGATACAGATTCCGTACTCCGGGCCCTCGGGGAAAGAAAAAAGTTCATGGCACACACAAAGAGAGAGACCTAGATACCAAGAGATTGAATTCCGACTCCAGGCCAGCTGTGCTGCAATGAGATGGGGGCACTATGCACACTCACTCAGACACGAAGATGCACCGCATTTTCTGCGACTTCGGAGGTGGAGGGGGAACCCGCTTTGAGCTGAATGCGCCGAGTGAGTGAGCACACACGCGCGCACACACACACACACACACACACTCACATCCGAGTCAATTGGGATCGATCTCTCCCTCTCTCCCTCTGCGCCAACAGTCATGTTCGGAGCGAGCCGCAACGAAATGTCGGTCTGCTGCTTGGTTATCATCGCCATGCATGGCAACCAACCTGAAATGTCGAGTCGGGCATCGGGGAAGCTCCAATCTCCAATCGATAAACTCTTACCCCAAGCCAGGTCCGGCAAGCGCAATCCAACCCCCCCAAGCGGATTTGCGTTGAGCTGTTACCGAGGAAGGTGTTGAGGGCAGCAGGGGTATCGCAGCCAATGGGAGGGTCTGTTGAGCCCAGCTGTGGCCCCCTGTACCGAGACAAATCAGACACAATCGACAGGGCAGGCGCCGCTGTCACAGTTCGGCTCCCCCCCAAAGCGATCAGCAATTTTTCCGGGCTATCATCAGGGCCTCTCCGAGTCCTGTGCGACACTGATAGTTACCTACTGCTTTCCCTCTTCCTGCCTCCTTCTCGGTCCCCGACTCGACCTCCCCTGTGCCTCACTCTCTCTGTCTGCACAACCTTCCATCCGTCCATCCATCCATCCATCCCTCTCCCCACATCCGCACACACCCCGCGAGGATCTCAGACTTGTAAGTGGACCCTGAGCTGTCCCCAGCGCCCGCATTGCCGCGGGTAACTATGGGACAGGACAGGATGGACCTCGTCTTTGATCGGCTCCAGCTCCTCTTCGGCCACGTCGAGGCACGTCCCAAGCCCGCGCAGCCCCCTGGCTAACACGTGCAAGAGCCTCAGGGTCTTTATTCGAGCCGACTGATTCCTCGCTCACCACACACAGCCGTCCATTTTTCACTCCCCCCTCTCGCCATATTCCGGGTAGTCTCTGACACGCGCATCCTTCTCCGTCGCCGTCGAACCGCCCGAGTGTTACATCTCGGCCGATAAACATCAATCAGCCCGTAGTGCGCTCGTCCAACACCCCGCGTTTATCGCACCACCACTCCCACCAACACCTTTTCCCCCCTCCTTCCACCCCGCGAAGAAGCAACCGATTCCCTTGGTCAGGGCCCCCTTTGTCGCAACATCCGTCAAGTCATGTCCGCCGCCGTCGCCCCCGTCCCGGCCGCCGAGCCGCCCAAGCTGGAGAAGAAGCCCATCAAGTTCTCTAACTTGCTCCTCGGCGCCGGGCTCAACATGTTTGAGGTCACCACCCTCGGTCAGCCCCTGGAGGTCACCAAGACCACCATGGCCGCCCACCGAGGCGATAGCTTCGCGACAGCTCTGGGCCGCATCTGGAATCGCGGTGGTGTTCTCGGCTGTAGGTTACATTGCGCCCCTCATTCCTCCCCATCCCTCCCCCCCCCGATTCACATGCTCCCCCGGGACATGCCATGCGAATCATCCGAACCATGCGCTGACGTGATTGTTTCCTCCCGTCCGCAGTCTACCAGGGTTTGATTCCCTGGGCCTGGATCGAAGCTTCGACCAAGGGCGCCGTGCTGCTCTTCGTCGCCTCCGAGGCCGAGTACTATGCCCGCGCCGCGGGCGCCAGCGAGTTTGGCGGCGGTATCATGGGCGGCGTGACGGGCGGTGTTGCCCAGGCGTACGCGACCATGGGCTTCTGCACTTGCATGAAGACGGTCGAGATCACCAAGCACAAGGTGGCCGCGTCGGGCCAGAAGGCCCCCGGCACCTGGGCCACCTTCATGGACATCTACCGCCGCGAGGGTATCCGCGGCATCAACAAGGGCGTCAACGCCGTCGCCATCCGCCAGATGACCAACTGGGGTTCCCGCTTCGGCCTGAGCCGTCTCGCCGAGCAGGGCATCCGTGATGTCACCGGCAAGAAGAAGAGCGAGAAGCTGAGCGCCTTCGAGAAGATCATGGCCTCGGCCATTGGTGGTGGTCTTTCGGCCTGGAACCAGCCCATCGAGGTCATCCGCGTCGAGATGCAGAGCAAGAAGGACGACCCCAACCGCCCCAAGAAGATGACGGTCGGCAACACGTTCAAGTACATTTACCAGACCAACGGCATCAAGGGCCTGTACCGCGGCGTCACTCCCCGCATCGGCCTGGGTATCTGGCAGACGGTTTGCATGGTTGCCATGGGTGATATGTGCGTCACGCCCCTCTTCCTTCTTTCGTTTACTTTGACTTGACTCAACCGACGACGCTAACCCACCAGCAGGGCCAAGACATATGTCGAGAAGCTGACCGGCGACTCGGTTACCGCCAAGCACTAAGTGCGGCGTTTATGGACCCAGACGCAGAGTTAAGGGTACCTCGTGCGGTTGGGATATGCTATCTGCAGTTTCTGTTCTTTGGCGAGCTTCTCTCTACAGCGGGCGCGTTGGCAGGGCTTTACGAAAGGCTTTCTTAATTACAGCACACAAGCAAGAGTGTTTAGTTATGGCTCGGGAACTTATAGAATGGGTTTAACGGTTTCTGGTACTCGGTTCGGACTTTTATGGCCATGGCCATGCCTGGGCGTGGTATGTAGTTGGAGCCTGCCTCGGGATGGATATTGCCATGCCAGGGGCGCGTGTCTGGACGGAGAGGGATCAGCTGGTGGTAGGGCTTGTTTCCTCAACCCCAGCACAATTCGTCGTTGCACCGCCGTGCCGTCGTCTCCAGACAAGTAATCTGTTGGTGTTCCAGTCGACGTGATTACTAGAGGACCGCCAGCAAAGGTAATAGGTGTCCTCGTTTTCTCCTCCTGGGCCTCCTTTTCTTTCCATCCCGTCTCTTGCTCCTTTCGATCGCCTTTTTCTTACTGTCTACCTCTCTCTATTCATCTCTCCGTGTAACTCTCCTTCTGTCTGTCCTCCGTCTGTCTGTCTGTCCTCCGTCTGTCTGTCTGTCCTCCGTCTGTCTGTCTGTCCTCCGTCTGTCTGTCTGTCCTCCGTCTGTCTGTCTGTCCTCCGTCTGTCTGTCTGTCCTCCGTCTGTCTGTCTGTCCTCCGTC